>PVIC010024947.1:0-24811 GCA_004025085.1 Thryonomys swinderianus
CTGCTCATGACTCTGACCTGCAGCCCTGACCATTCCTCTCCAAATTCTTTGCCAGAGAATATTTGCAAAGAAGTGAGTGGATGGGCATTGCTGGCAAAGCACCCCAGTCCCTACTTCCACAAGTCTTCTATTCAGAGCTCTTCTACAGATGAAACATAAGAATGGATACAATTAAATCCAGTGGGGTAATTAATTATAACATGTAAATAGGATACATCAGAGATCATCTGGAGAATAAAAGATCCATACAGAATGAAGTTATCAGAGCTGGAGCAGATGATGCAAAAAGAAGTAAAGAGAATTCCCAGAAAAGATTTGATTCCGATAAAGCTATAGGAGGGAAATTGCAGGGAAAAAGCTCTGTCACACAAACACCAAAGTTTAATCCAAATCTTCTGATAGTAGCTGGTGTTCTCTTTCTCTTTCTTGTTTCAGTTTTCTACTGCTATTGGTATTCATGGGAAAATTTATGTCTATACTATGCGTGCAAGTGAGTGTGTATGAATAGTTGCATTGGTGGCAAGGGATAGAATTGTTGAAAAGAGCTACATTTCACCATAAAAGATCAGAAGTTGATCCAATTACCAGAGTTTCAAAATTTGTCAGATTTAAGTTAAATGTTCTTTTAATTTATTGGAATTCTTCTTTATACCAAGGAATTCTAGAAACTTAGGCTCCACATAGTTTTCATCCAGTATATCATCGTTTTCATCTCAGTGTAATCATCGCCACACATTTTGGAGATCTCCCAAGCCTGTAACTATTACTTAAGGTTTAATGTGTAACTGTGTCAGAGGAGTTCTACTACGAAGTTTTTCATTTGTGCTTTGATGTCACAAAGCATCTGCCATCCAATGGGTTACTTCTTGGCCCTCCAAGCCTTCTCATGGTTGATGCCTTAGTATAGCCAACAGCCAGATAATTGGCTCTTCTCCATTTGGCTTCAGACATTTTTTTTTTCAAACTTCCTTTCTTTTTCCATTCCACAGCATTTATATAGCACCGAGTAATTGCTCTCATCCAATAATACTGTGAAGTTTACAAGGGTTCAACTAATGGTGCTATTAGGCATATTCAAGTTGGCAGTTTTTATCCTGACATGTACTCCCCCCACACACACACACTAGCACAGTAAACTGTAGAGGAAAACCCCACTTAGCTAAAAGCCTGGAGATTCAACTGCCGAATGCCAGGACTTTTCTGCCAAGACACTCAGCTAAATGTGACTTTGAATTCAGGTCTGAGGAGGGGATCATGCATTGCACCCAAAGTATCGATAGGCTGGTTTACTTTAAAATATATTTATAAAATGGTCTTTAAAATAATTTAAAAAAGAAAAACTCAGAATGATTTTTCATTTAGAATTGCCTGCCTCAAGGGATGGTTATGTGTTACTGCTGACTACTGCTCTATCATAACTAAAAATAAATGCGCCTAAACAAATAACTAAGTACCAAATATCACTGGGGAGAAATTTATTCTTTCTGCTGAGTCAAAGTCACTTTCCCCTCATTTTTTGATATCACTGATCATTCTTCAGGCTTCCACTAAAACTAGGCTTGCCTAGAATAACAGAGACATTACCTATAATGCAAGAGGGAAACATGTCAAGCTTCCTTAAAAAAATATTTTATACCATGCTGTGGCAATTATTGCTATATTCATTTTACCCTTGAGAAAAATGTAAGCAAATTAACCTAAGCAATATCTTGGAAATTACTCATATTACGTGAGTACAGCTTTGTTCTGGATAGTCTTTGGACCCTTCAATAACTTCTTCCATTCTTTATTGGGTTTAGACTAACTTCGAAGAAAAATCAAATTTTAATCTTCCACACCAAACTCAAAACCCTATTGAAAACAAATGTGACCATTTACTAGAAAAACAATCTGGCGTTATTTTTCCACGTGTATTTTCTTCTCTACTTTCTCTCTGTTCTTCCACCCTGAAAGTCTGAAGTTGGGCTTGTCTGGCTTCATTATGCTTATACAATGAAAACATAGAATGTTGCATGTGTAGCTGAGGAGATATCAGATGTGTTATCACAGAGAAATGGCCCTGAACTAGAAGATTTGAATTTTGTGGCATAAAAGTTTCTATGAAACACTTAGTATTTTCATTTCAGTAGAAAAAGTGAGACATATGGTAGGAAAAAACAAAGTTTTCTTGTGAATTTTGAGTATCAGCAGAGATATGGCTTTAAATAAGATAACAAAGAGGTATTTCAGCAAGAAAATGCAATTCCCCAGGACTGACCTTCAGACATGTAGAACTTTTCTTCCCAGAGCCTCTACTCAGCAAAACACCTGACCTCCAAGGTCTGCAGAGTTGTCCCTGTTTCCATAGGGTTTTAATCCTAAGTGAGGCGTAAATTAGCCTTCGCTAAATGCTGCCCTTCAAGGGATCCACACATGATAAGTTACTCTGGATGTCAGTGAAAATCCCTCAAGAATCAAGAGTCAAGGAGTGAACAATGAGTAATTTATATAAAGAAGCCTTCATGAGTCTACAGGTATAAAATGATGTCATCTTTGAGTTTTTGGAGTGACCTTGCTTTGTCACTAGGGCTCCTCATTAAAAAAAAAAAAGACTAGAAGTTAGGTTTTATGCAGAGAATCGGGTTAGTCATTGTAAGATATCATTTACTCAGTCCCACGAACTAGTTCATCAGTTGAAAACCAACGTTGGTGACCAGGGCATTACTTTGTGTTTCCTCCCTCTGCTCAGATCATCCAGTGCTCAAGCCACCAGTCCATGGCCTTCACCCAAGCCCTGGTCTCTGTCATCTCAAACAGCCACATTTTAAACTGCACTACATACATTTTTAAATTAGTTTAATTTTATTGATTGTGTGTGTGTGTGTATTCTTTGTAGGGAATTTGTACATGTACATGATACATCTTGGATATTTTTCCCCCATTCCCTTCCCTTCCCTTCCCAGTCTCTTCCTCAAGTTTTGTTTCTAATTTTTCCTTTTACAGTTTTCCTTCCTTTCTTCTGCCTTTGTTCCCCTTTCCATTTGAACATTTTCTATTTCACAATAGGATTAGTAGCTAGAATATATAAAGAACTCAAAAATATCATACGCCCAAATTGAAAGAACCGATCAAAAAATGAGTGTCTGAAATGAATAGACATTTCTCAGAGGAAGAGGGACAAAAGGCCAATAAGTATATGAAAAAATGTTCAGCATCACTGGTCATCTGAGAGATGCAAGTTACAATAAAACTGAGATTCCATCTCGCTGCAGAAAGAATGGCCACTGTCAAAACTCAACAAATAACTAATGCTGCTGAGACTATGGGGAAAAAGGGACCCTTCTTCGTGGTTGGTAGGAGTGTAGATTAATGCAACCACCAAGACATTAGTGTAGACATGCCTGAAAAAACTAAAACTGGAGTTTCTATTTGGCCTATTTACCTTTTTTATTTCCCTTTTAGAATTAAAAGTGTCATATCACGGAGGTACTTGCGCAACATGTTTATAGAAACACAGTTTGAAATAGCTAAATCTTGTAAACAGCCCCATCACATGATCAATGGAAAAAGAAAATGTGATATTTTTACACAGTGGAGTACTACTCTCCCATAAATAAGGATAATCTTGAAGCCTTTCTAGATAAATAGATGCACCTGACATACTCTTAAGTGAA
This sequence comes from Thryonomys swinderianus, assembly GCA_004025085.1. NCBI lineage: Eukaryota > Metazoa > Chordata > Mammalia > Rodentia > Thryonomyidae > Thryonomys > Thryonomys swinderianus. The sequence continues at coordinate 3,654 of PVIC010024947.1, forward strand.
ATAAACCGGGTGCACTTGTTCAAATATCTTACATTGCTCTGGTTTAAGAAACTGAAAGTGTAAATAAGGACCAAAATGCATAATCAACATTCTGCTAAATATTGTTATTTACAACTTGAACCACTTTCCCTGGACCTCCCTGTGCAAAACTTCTCAAAATCCCTCTTGAATTGCCTTATAAATGATGTTTCCCAATTCCAAAACAGATAGGTAATATAAACACTTTCAACATAAATACAAATTGAATGATTTCCAAACTACAGTGTTTCCCATTAAAGTCATTCAAAATACAATATATCTTGCTTGTGAAAGTGTACATGTTGTACTTACTTAAAACAATATATAAAGTGGATTGAAAAGTAGTAGATCTAAATAGAGGAAGTGGGGAGGAGAGTCTGAGGGTTACAGGCAAAGGGTGCATGTACTTCACTTCTAAAACCTTAGTTCTTAAATACCACCAGCAGCCTCACTTTAAACTCAGTGTGTTTAATGTCAGGTGTAATTCTTTTTTTTTTTTTTTTTTTCTTTCAGACAGGGTCTCACTTTGTAGTTCAGGCTGGCCCTGAGCTCACTATGTAACCCAGGCAAATGTCGAACTCAGCAATCCTCCTGTCTTCTGCCTCCTGAGCGCTGGGATGACAGGCTTGAGCCACCACACCTGGCATTGTGGTGTGCGGTACTGATTGCCAGTGGGTGTGAGCCACCACACATGGTATTGTTGTATGTGGTTACTGGAGGTCGAACCAGGGACCTTGTGCTTGCTAGGCAGATGCTGGAACCACCGAGCTAAATCTCTGGCCCTGTAATTCATTCTTCATTTTGATTGCACGATAGTGTATGACTCAGTGGATTCTGACCATGAAGCACTGAGGGTTTCACACACTGAAACCTCAGCGGCTCTGAGTCTTTGAGCTGGGTCTTGTGCTTACTGCATAACTTGGCTCAGTACTTACCTCAGAGACTCTGTGAACCCTTCATCGCTGTGTGTTACAACCAGAGGCAAATGACATACTCTCTCAAATACATACACCCGTAAGTCTTGGTAAAATAACTTGCTTATAACATTTACAAATCAATGACATTTCTCCTGAAGAGGATGTCAAGGTGTTTTAAGTGGATGTGACTTTTGTACTTGAAGATGAGGTATGTTCATTGAATGAAATTCAGCTACTCACATTATAATATTCAGAGAGAAACTCTAAAGGTTCTGCCCTATAAATATTGCTTAGGGGTTTTCAATCTTAACACAAATCAGGGACTACTCCAAACGTGGTAAATACGCCACTCTTAGGAAATTTTTCTTTTAATCGCGGCCATTCAAGACCCTCTTCCTTTTTTCTTTACCTGTCATTAATCACCCCTCCACCAAGAAAAAATGTGATTGTAATATAAAAAGGGAAACAAAGCTTATGTATTTAGCGGTTGGGGGATTGCGGGGCAGGCAGGGAAGTGGGAAAAATGAGAATTAAATGGTGTCATACACTGGTACAAATTCCCAATATTGAGTGTGATCATGATGTGTATATACAATATACCAATATAGGTAAAAATAAACTAAACAAAAAACCCAACTCTTCCTGCTTCCTGTGTCTGAAGTGCAGAAACTGACTCCAGAGGCTCAGCCACTGTGTCCTGTCACGGCCCCGGGGTCCTGCGCTTGTCACCGTGCTCATCCCGCTGCCTAAAACAGACACGTGAAGTTCCTCAAGGGTGGTCGCTGTCAGACCACAGCTTGTCCTATCACAGTTCAGCCACATACTGTCCACAATGCTGATTCCTTTCAGGGGATGAAACAGTAGAAACGGAGCACCGAAAAACAGCTTCGTCATCACAGGGCTCGTGTGGATTTGGAAGAGCCCCATTTGCGCCTGGGGAGGGACCCAGCACACACACACCACGGAGGGCGGTGTTATCAGCTGACGGACTAGTCAGCCATGACACCTACTTGGGAATCACCCACCGGTCAAAACAGCCGCTGGTCACTTTGAATCATTCAAATGAATCGTAGATCATGATGACAACAAGAAAAGAAAGTAATGAAAGATGGAAATAGGGAGTGAAAAAGGGAGAGAAGAGGAAGAAGGGGAAGGAGGCAGGTGTAGCTCAGAAGAAAACATCCTTTATGGTTATACAGAAGATTCATACAGGAAATATGTACAGGATACATGCAACAATTCATTTCAACTTGATGAACTGAAACGGTTTGAAGAATAGAATGCTAAGCGGTCAAATTTTAAATTTAATGCAGAAAATATATATTCAAATCAGTATAATAAATATGACAGTTGTGTCCTCCTGCTAAAACCAAAATTGTTACAGGTACTAAATTTCACCTTTGCATTCTTAGTCACTAGACTAACAGAAAAATTATTAGTCTACCGAATGGGATTCTCAATCAGAGAAGGAAAATTCTTCTCAGAGAGTTGAACATGCAAAACCCATGTAACCTGGCTGCTTTTAAACTTGTATAGATACTTGGGAATCCCACGTGGTCTCCTTTTATCTTAAATCCGCCCAGGCTGGGCTTAAACTTGCAGTCTAAATTCCTCGGCATACCAGACTGCTGGGACTATAGGTGTGTGTTATCACATTTAGAAGCTTTAAAACTGTTAATGCCTTTTCTAAAATATTACAAAAAGAGAAAACTTCATGAACCCCAGGGCTCTGATTACAGAACGTTAACAATTGGCAACCCAACCGTGTGTCACCCAAACCTAACAAATGACCTCCAGCAACAACCCTTAATTATAAATGATTGCCAAATATGATACCAATTCCATTCACAAATATTTCCAAACGTACTTCAGAGTGATGGTTCTTCATCTGGCCTTGGACAGAACCAGTTGTCCTTTTTTTGTGCTTTAGTCCAAATTCTCTCATAACTACAAAGTATGCAGCAATGCAACATCTCAACATGGGAAAGGACAGACCAGAGTGGCCAGGACTCTCTCAGTGTCCTTCTGACAGGTAGATGTCCATCAACTCTCTGGCCCAGCAATCACAGCGCGCCGAGATTAAAATGTCCCGGGCCGAAGCCCCAGGGTCCCACAGCTACAACCTAAAGTGGGCGTGGTCAGTTGAGACTCCGCCCCCTGTGGGGAGATTTCTCCAGTATTAAGGGAGAAGATGGCACTGTTTGCTAGTTTCTCCCATCCTTGTAGCCTCTCTGTAATTTTAAAGTTCCCCCAGTTAATTTGCTGCACAACTCTTAGAACTTAAGTTCCTAATCAGTGTACAGTGACCCTGCTTCATATATATATGGATTTTTTAAAGGTATTGGTATCCTTATTTTAATCTGTAAATTCAGTTATAGAACCTTAATATAATCGGATATCACTCAATGTTTAAAGTTCCTGCCTGTCTTATCAATCTTTCTTATTGTTCATTTTTGGTATCATGATTCCAAAAAATTTAAATACTGCATGTCTCTTACTTTAGTCTGCTTCTTCTGACTTCCTTCCTACATTTTTTCATTGTTTGCAATTCATTTGATGAAATACTTAGAAATTTAGTTCCATGAATATTACTCAAGAAATCATTTTTCTGATTATATCCCTGTGATACCATTCAATATATTTTTGTAGCCTTGCCTTCCCTATAGTTTTTAATTGAATCTAATGCACTGATTAGGTTAGGATTAAATTATATAGTATGTCATTGAATAATATTTTTAAACATTTTCATATTAATGGACATTTTAATATTTAAAAGTTGTATTTTAGAAATACTATTACATTGCAATTTCATATGCATGTGTTTGCATATTTCTTTGGTTATTAATATAAATTCTTAAAAATTATATTGTAGAAAAAACATAACCTTTTCAGATATATTGGTGCCTACTGTTAAATTGGGCTATCAGTAAAAAAAATCCTGGTTTTGAATTATATTTGACATTTCTGAAGATCTACTTCCATACTACATTTTAAAAGTACTTAGGACTTTTTGATTTCTGATAAGCATAATTTTTAAGATTTCCAACATTAGGTTATATTTTTGTTAGCAGGGATCTTAACAATTTTCATTTTAATTGGATTATATAAAAGCTTTTACACTTACATTTTGATTCTTGCATTTAATTTTTATATGACAATCAGCAAAACTTGGTCTCTGCTCTCCTAGTAAAATTTTGATTTGCTAAAAAATTTTTTTTGACTTGCTAAACTGAAGAGCTGGTCTCCAAAAGTCAAAAACAAAGTTGTGATTCCCAATAACAATGAAATTTATGGTGACAGGATTTGCATCTTTGGCATTTTTTCTTACTCCGGTATTAACACTAAGTACCAAATAGGAAAAATACAGTTTGAAGATAATACGAAATAGATTTCCTTTCAAAAATTTGAAGTGAAATATAAAGCTTGCTGGCTTCATTTTTTTTCTTCGATGCCTAATCTTTACCTTTTTCTTTTTTGTTAAAAAGACCGCAGAAGTTGATTTATACTTCATTGTCTTGAAAATTGCTCAAATGCTTCCAATGGAGTATGATTTGCATTACTCAGAATTATGCTTTGAGCCCGCGAGATAATGTCTTTCTGCATATAATTCCCAGGTAGCCGGAGTGGTCTTGAGGACAGTTGCTGAAAATGATCGTTTTGCTTTTAGGGGAAAATTTTCATGGCAGAGCATCTTCCCTTGTTGAATTTCATATTCTTTTGCAGCCTACGGGATGTTGTCAGGATAATATATTAGGCTATTTCCTATTATCAACTTGGGAGTTTTGCTATATGTTTGTATTTTTCTGACAAATTAGCAGTTAGTATGAGATAGTGCATCAGAATGGCTGAGACCAGGGCAGACACGTGTGAAATGTCTTGCAGAAAAAGGTACAGAGTACATACTGACAAACCCTAAAGGAATTGGAACCCAAAATATGAAGGGATTTGGTACTAAAATGGCTTCACTATCTATTGCTTCATTCAGAAATATCTTCATGTAGGAATAGCATAAGTCTTCTGCACAGGACAGCCAGAGTAAATAAGGCCATGTTCATCTGAGTGAACTGAAATAGAGAAGAAATGAACACCCTTTATTCATTATACAAAGAAGAACATCGAATAACATGTATAATATGATGGCTTTTGTTAATAAGCTTGAATGAAGAGACATCTGAAATTTACAGGCTGCTATCTACATTCTTTTTTTATTAATTAGTTTATCTTGAAGATCAATGAGTCAAAAAAGACTACAAACAATTGCTAGTTTTGAATGAGGAAATGAAGAAATAATATTTTGTTGAACATTATTTTGTGCTTGTAATTTTATGAGTTTTCATTATTTTTCTTAAAGGAATGCCATAATTGGACAGGTAACAGTGGCACTAACAAATATGTTACCTTCCTAACTTTTTAAAATAAAATAGCAACATGTAAAACACTTCAATATAAAGATATACAAAAGGAAGTTGCCTATCCCTGGAAATAAAGTTTAAAATTCACCAATATTATATAGCATTTTTATATAGTAGGCAAATTGAGTTGATAATGAAAAGCAAATAGACTGTCAACACTTGGAATTCGCCTCTATGTTGGGAATTAAGTCTCTTGTTCCTCCTTGATTCTGAGCTCACTTTGGTACTGCTCTGACCACACTGTAGACACATTTGATTAAAATTCACTCAGAACCTAGAATTTTAGGAAGTAAAGCCCTTGCTTAACTGCATGGATTATAAAAAGTCTCAGTGAAGACATTAGTCATTGGAAACACTGAAGAGTAGAACTGTGAATTGTGGCACTTTTGTCTTTCCTGTCTCTGTTGTATTTTCTTTGCCAGAACACAAGCATACTACAGACGGATTTTCAGTAATGGGTTGAATGAATGAATAAATGAATGAATGGATCACTCCACGACTATGCAGAATGTATTTTTTCCCTCTGCCTTTGTAGTTTGAACCAGAGCAAACTGCAAAAGGGCAACCATGTAAAAATGCTTTATCTTGAGAAATGTAGAAATACCAACATGGACACACATATAAATATGAAATAAGCATTTAGAGTTCAATCATTATATTTTACTTATTTGGAGAATTGGGTGGGTTAATGACCATAAAATAATAATGTGGAGTTACAAATATTTTATTACACCTGGCTTACACAGGGTGCCATCTGTGGATCAGGATAGCCTGGAATCATGTGGGTTTCAAATGTAAAGTACTAATGAAACTAAACAACAGTCCTGGGCTCAAGGATTTATACTAATTCATGAGCTTAGCACAGCAGTTTAAGTAATCATTATTGCCTATTAATTTTGCAATCCTTTTCCTTCATCCAAACCTAACATACAGACAAAATGCAGTAACTCAGCTCATGCACGTGAAAGGAAAAGAGAAGAGAAAGAAAAGGAGAGAAGGGGGATTCATTTATGAATCTGGAGTCATATTCCAATTTTAAATCAATTGTCACAGCTCAAAAATTATCCCCACCCAAAAGCAGGCACCACAAAGCCCATCACGTGACCAGAAAAGCCTCCAAACAGCATTCTGAGTGTTGGAGCCCAGAAGCCAACACGACAGTTGAGGCGGCAACACGACAGTTGTGTAGAAAATACAGTTCTTGAAACAGGATGTGATGTAGTTAGGTGTCATTTCCTTGAAAAGACAAGGACAGAGCTAAGCAAATCCATTCTTGGAAAATTTTTGGGGACTATTCTGAAGTATAATGTAAAGTTTGTTTTATTTTTTTTCCATCAAGTAGATTTTAAAATTTTAAAACGGAATCATCCTATGGAAAATATGCATGTCCATTATCCTATAGCAAAAAAAAAGTCAGGCTAGAGATTTGGCTCACTGGTGCCGCACCTGCCTCACAAATGTAAGGTTCTGAGTTTGGTCCCGGTACCACAAAAATAATTAGAAAAGAAGGCCATGAATGTTTCTAAAATATATTCACACTTGGTTAATAATGAAATGTATGTTCTTTGCATTTTGTTAATGTGGTACTGGGGAATCAAACTTGGGTCTTTGTGCTTCTGAGGTTGCCAGGTTTCCATCTAAGCTAAATCCTTGGCCCTCTTTGTAATTTTTTTTGTGTTACTCCAATTTTATAAAGTGCTCATATATTACTTATGTACTTAAAATTGTTTTTCATGACAAATTGGCCAATTCTAAATAAGTTATGTGTATTTTTATTTGGCATGATGTTCTAAAAATTACATAGTACATTTTGACAGTTAAGTCCTTGGTATCTGATATTGTCTAATAGACTTGATCTGTAGACACCCATATTTACCAAAGACCTGTGCTCTCATCTGTCTACTGGGAAAAACTCCCTCTTGTGTGTAGCAGTTCATGCTAACTGACTTGTGTGATATGTAAGGTGCATTTTTCAGAGAAACCACACAAGACATGAAGCCCATCTGTTTTCTCTCTTCCAAGCACAATGGTCTCTGGACTTCTTACTCTTTAGACTCCGTGATGTGTATCTCAACTCTTTGATTATTCCACATCTGAAGAGATGCCAGCCTTTACTGGACCATGCTTGGGGCATACCAAGTGTTTGACCATTATTAAGAGCTACAATGTCACAATTCAAAATATCTGGCTTTTCAAAAGACCAGCCACTCTTGCTAGACTTTTACAGGCTTCAGAGAAAGTCCTCCGATGTAACCCACTTAGATTTTAGTTTACTGCACAGTAAAAGAGCTAGCTCTAGCTTTAATCTTTGGCAAGTTGACACCCAGTTTTTCCAGCCCCATTTATTAAAAAGACTCTTTCCCCCAGTGAGGACATTTGGTTCCCTTATCACCGATGAGGTGACCAAGTACATGTGGATTGTTTCTGGATCTTCTGATCTGTTCCATTGGACCTTGGGTCTGTTTCCATCTGTCCCTTTGCCAGTACCTTGTTGTTTTTATCACAGTGGCTTTGTAGTATAGTTTCGGGTTGGGGATTGTGATACTCCTTGCCATGTCTTTGTTGCCTTGAATTTCTTTTGCTATTGTAGGTGTCTTCTGATTCCAAATGATTTTTTGGATTGTTTTGTCTAGTTCAGGAAACTCATCGCACAGCAGTATGTGCACATCCACATTTATAGCATCACAGTTCATAATAGATAAACCTTAGAAACAACCCAATTGCCCACCAACTGGTGATTGGACAAAAATATGTTTTTTCCTTTAAAATAGAAGGGAGTACTACTCAACTGTAAAGAAGTATAATCTAGAGACATTTATAGTTAAGTGGCTGTATATTGAGGCCATACTCTTAAGTGAAATAGTGATGTCAAATTGCTTTGTCTTTGAAAGTTTCATTTTAATTTTGTGTTTATCTCATTGGCAAAATGCAATACTCCACAAATAAAAGTCATCTCCAAGCCACATGTTGAGAAATTCTGGTGAGTAATAATCTGATATCAGAAATGATGAAGATATCCCCCATGCCAAGAAATACATCTTGTAAAGCATATTTTTTACATTTGTAAAAATAAGCCTTCTAAAAATCCATTTTTGTGTGAGATTCTAGATAATTATTGTAGTTACTAAAAGTAAAACACAAAGAAGAGCTAAATGAAATGATTTATGATGTCAGACATCAACATATGTCTGATGATGATAACCAAAGACATACTGAAGAATGAACACATATGCATGCATCTTGTCACTAGGAAAGCAGGTGAGTTTTCATACGACTCAGATCTTTTCTTTCCAGAAATTGGAATGTTTATGGCAAAGCAGTGTGTTGATGAATATCGCATGACTTTGGCCTGTCTTGCTACTCTGACCTCTGTCACAGCTCTATTAAGTTCAATACAATGGTTTACATTCAAATATTTTGATTATAAACAGCATTGTATAACATCAACTATCTATATTAAGAGGATTCTCTCATGCAAGTCGTATCAAACAGTTAATTCTTCTAGAAAAGGATTTCTCCATTTTATGATGTTCAGAGAGAATTTTCCTGAGCATAATACATAAATGTATCTGCCACTTCCAGCCAAGAATTATAGTTGGGATGGAGGCAAAATCATGCATATTTAAAATTTCTGGAATGGTTATATTCTGGAATGACTTCAACTTCCATCGGCTGTTGAGAGTATCTTATCCAATTTTCCCAGTTTCTGAGCTCAACCTCCAGCCAGATGTGGCATTAAAGATATATGCCCGGGTCAGAAAACAAGCATGGTTCTCCTCAGTGTTGCTATCACATGGAATTATTCAAAGTAGGGAGACCCTCCACATGAAAGGGCTACAAAAGTTGTCTCCTACCAAGTATATGTACAAAGATTCTTTGGCTATCCTTTACTCTCTTTCTAGGAATTGTTTCTAGAAAATTTAGCAGAGTGAATCACTCTCTTATGACACTAACTAAAAGGGAGAGCTGGAACCTCAAAGATCTCTGTTCTCTGTCAGAGCTCTTATTGGGTTTGTGACCTTAGGTGACTCCTTAACACTCATTCTACTTGGGCCGTGTGCAGGGGATAAAGACCTTGGGAACAAGGAACATGGTCCTTACATGGACGAGAACTCAGTTTCCCTCAGTGGAATACAGAAGTATATGAAACAACATATATCGTTAGACCATGTGCTTAGGAGTGCTTTCTAATTATTCCTAGATCAACTGCAAACCCAGTAACCACACAGCATTCTGGGAAATGCTACTCTGAATATTAGTTTGTAGTCAAGGCAGAATTATACGATGGCATTAGAACTCTGCCAGATATAAAACAGGACAAAATGAGAATTCCATATCACCACCCTCTCCAGTGAGCTCAGTCTTCTATGAGGAATCCATTTATTATGGCGTGGAGAACAAATGTTCAGCAAAAGGTTTGTGTGTTCATCAGTGGGGCTTTTCAAAGGTGATTACATCCTAGAGTGCTAATCACTTCAGTGAACAAATTCATAGCCGAGTGTCCCAGTAACAGGCCTTAGCGAGTGCTGTTGTACGTTTGCCCTTGAACGACTGATGGCTTTCTTACCCCAACTACTTCCTGGCAGGTAAGAAATGAAGAACTTCCTGCTATGCTACTCTTCCTTGAGAGGCCCAGGGACGTAGCTCAGTGACTCTGTGCTTGCCTGGCAAATGCAAGGTCCTGAAGTCCAGATCTAGTTTTCACATGGACAGTTGGACATTGGGTGAAAACCTCTGAAACTGGGGCTCAGGCAAACTTTTCTCCTTCACACCGTGTTTTGCAGGTATTTCGTCATAGCAATGAAAAGCTAATCAACAATATGATTCTATTGTTACCTCCTAGTATCACACATTCCAGGTTACCCCTTGTGTCACAAGGTTTCACGGATGGTCCTTTAGTACCTATGAAGGATTAATTCCCAGCTATTCTCTGGGCTACAAGAATCCACAGATGTTCAACTCCTTCATGTAAAATTCTGTAGTATCTTCCTATAATTGCAAACACTTCCCTATATATCTTAAATAATCTGTAGATTATTATAATTAATAATAGAATCTAAAATTTAAGCAAATACCTATCTGCACTGTTTAGGAAATAACTGAAAAAAATTATGAGTGATTCCAACAGAAGAAACCATGTTAAATCAGTAATGGTGTATCTTATTTTTAGAATCTTTTCTGTCCTTTATCTGCTGGCTGTTCTGGGAATGAGGAATCTGTGGTTCCAGAAGGCAGGCAGTGCACATAAGTTATAAATTTAGAAGCAATCTTATCATGAAAATGGGCTTTGAAAATAGTGGTCAATATGGTGTTGCATCAAAATAGTTCGTTACTTTCTTTATTCTCCATTTTACTTTTTTTTTTTTTCTCTTCTTTACTGTTTCTTAGTTATTTCTTACTCCCTGTGTGGTTCTGGTCAGTAAATAAGTACTCTAATGATGGATTTTCTTGAGCCGACCACAGGGAAAAGAACATGACACTTGATTTCTGCCTCCATGTTACTCAAAGGAAGCTAATGGAGAAGATGGAAGCAAGGAAGATTGCATGGAATACAGTCAATGTTGAAGGAAATTCGGGGAACGATAATACATGCACACACATGTACATAAAGTCTTTGGAATGCATCCGGCATAATGTAAATTTAAGAGCTCATTATTTTACCATCTATACAAGCAAAGCCTACTTAAATTTTAATCTGAATCCTAATCTTTTACATGAATATAGCAGAAAAAAAATAAGATTCGAGTACGGTCTTAAGTGTAATTAAAAGTGTTGTGAGGTATAAATAGTAAGGCCTTCTCTATTCTTAGTGCAACCAGTGGTACAAAAGAAAATCCCATATCGTCCAATTCTTCATTTGCAATTCATACCCTCGTGGAGCTGTTCACCCAGAGCAGGACCAGGGGCATAAACTGCTGGTCAGAGTCGCTCGGGTCTACGGGCTCGTGTTCGTGGTCTATGACTCTCTTGCCGTACTGAAAAGAAAATATCTGAGAGAAGTACCAAACCACTGCCGGCGGCTGACTGATCGGGTTTGAAAGGAGGGCACTTGAAGCAAGAGAAATTCCTTCCTTCACAGCCGGTTTCTTCTACAAATACACACCCAGCCGCCCACACGCATATCCCCGCCCCCACACAATCAACGGACCCTAGTCGTATGCATCGTCACGCAGAGAAAACTTGGGTTTTCTGAGATGCAATCAAAAGGCGTATCCACTTAGACAATTTCCTGTTTAATCTAGTCTGATTTCCTCTTTCAAGAAGAACAGAGTGCACTGGACGCTCTAGACAGGTATCAGCAACTGTTCCCCCTGGTGCTTTGAACGGGCAGACGTTTCCTCTCTATGATGGTCCACATCATGGAGACGGAGAGTGAGCTCCACAGCACTCTCCAGGCTGAACTCACCCCGCACATGGCTTTGTTACTGCGCACTTAGAATCCCACTTGACTATAGTTAGCTACTGAAACAGAAGCTTAACTTTTCAAACATTTGCCTTTCCAAAGCATGCTGATCATCAATGCCTGTGATGCAGTGTTGTTTATTCTGTCCGAAATATTTCTTGCCTCTCTCCTCCCTTCCCCCAACTGGTGAGGAAGTACATGTGCAAGACAGTAAGAGTCTGGAAGCGGCTCTTCATCTCCTGGAGTACGCTGATGCCAAATAGGTACAGCATGCTTGGCTTGTTAGACCTTTCTACATAAGCTCACATTGCAGGGGCCGGGAACTTAGCTCAATGGTTCTGGCATCTGCCTTGCAAGTGCCAGGTTCTGAGTTCGATCCTCAATAACTGCATGCCGCAATGCTGGGTATGGTGCCTCACGCCTGTAATCCCCCCAGCACTCGGGAGGCAGAGGCAGGAGGATTGCTGTGAATTTGAGGCTTGCCTGGCCTATGTAATGAGCTCAGGGCCAGCCTGAACTACAAAATGAGACCCTGTCTCAAAAAAAAAAAAAAAAAAAAAGCTCACATTGCATATTTCAGTGCCCAGAGCAAAACCAAGCGTAGGAGGGATAAAGGAGATGGAAAGAATGACACGGTTTCCAGTGGACAGAGCGCACATGTTACTGGGAGAGTCTCCTGTTGCCATAACTGACTGTCATCCTGTGACGTCACCAGCTGGGCCTCAGGCTCCGCACAGATTTTGGAAAAGGAGTTCGCAGGGAGTAACTCGCTGCGACAGCTCTCAGCACGTAGTCTCCCCTCCTCTCTACGGGGCTGCCGTACAAGACTGGATTTGTCCCTGTGAATGTTTTATCCTCTTCCTGTGATGACCACATCAAGACAGGAACATGGAAAAATGTTACATCATGAGTAAATTCAGGGCCGGTTTGGATTTTCTATCCGGGTAATTGTTCTATACAGAAAATGAGGTACGTGTTTCTTTACTAACCTTTGAAGTTATCTTTCCAAAAGGAATGAAATCAAAACTTCACTTTGTGTATTTGATTATGAACAAGGTCAACCTTCAGCAGCCAGTGGTGTCTTAAACCCACTAGAATACACTCTTCCACCGGGTTTGAGGGAGGAAGAGGGGCAAAGTCGAACACATGCAAATGCGTGAACCTCTCAAATGCCGACCTGGTATTCGTTTTGATCCTTTATTAAACAGAAGCATGAGATTTCACGCAAAAGTCCCTGTCAGGAGCCCACAGTAAGTGGGCCCCATTCCTGGGTGGGACAGAGTCTTTTTGTACTGGGTTGGTGAAAAGGGACTTTTGTTTCTGATCAACATTCGGCCGGCCTATAATAGACCTGGCTGACTGTTAGCATCTCTCCTTTTCCTCTTGACTGCTTCACAACAACGACCTGTCCAAAGGTGACACCCCAGCTGGGGCTTAGCAAAACCCGTCTTTATTGAACACACTCATACCTTACAGTGACCTCTTTTCAGCATCCATGTATCTGAAAGAGGCTAACGGGGTCCAGGCAGCATGGTTACAATTAAGATCCTGCCATTCCTTTTATAACCAACTGCACATTTACAAATCTGCAAGTGCTTGGTGAACACTTTAGAATCTAGAAGTAGAGGTGATTGGTAAGGAGAACCACACAATGTACATTTTAATCTAGTTTCTGGTTTTCAGGATGGCCATTCACTATACCCCATTTTTGCTTGTGGAGAAAAAACAAAATAAAAATCTAGTATTTTTTATTACCATTTTTTTCCATGTTAGGTGAACTCAGTTATCTTTTGTGAGTAAACAGGAGAAATGAGGTGTCTATAAATGAGTACTTTCTTCAGTCACTTTTTCCCACAATATTCCCAGAAGTGATTTCCTAGCTATCAGGATGAGAGACTGTATTTTCCTGTCCTCTTAGCATTTGTGGCTAGAGCCCAAAGTGAAATCACCTGCTTCAAAGTAACACCAATTATTTAAGGAAATTGGATGATGTACCTTTAGAACCTACATAGAAAAAGCAAAACCAGCTGTAAAATGGTCAATACACATGTGTCATGATGAATCTCTAACCTGAAAGTACATATTCTATTTGGTATCATAATTCAACATCTTAGGTTAAATAAACTTTCCAGGAAGATAACATGACCATCCTATAGCACTTGGTGGCCTATTGCAATCATTAAGATAGACCTGCTTGGGTTTCATTGTGCTTTTCCCTGAAGGATCTTTACGCAGGCCCTTAGTATGGGAAGCCAATGTGCTAAAATAAAAATACACTGCAAACAACACTTTCAAAAGCAGCATTTTTTAATGTAAAACACTTACATGATTTGTCTGAAGCTTCATGCAACTCCACTATTGCATTTTTCGATAATAGAGAATGTATCACTGTAGCTACAATTACTCAGTTAAGGTCAGGTCTTCTTTTTCTCATTGTGTGGTGAGACAGATAAGGCATATTTGAGATAGCTGAGAAATTTTGTGGAAGACTCTTTTTTCTGTTTAGTTTGCTGAAGCCACTTCATGTTATATATATATTTTAATTGAGTTCCTTATTGGTACAATTTATATACATCTCACATGTTATATTTTTATTTAAAGCTACCAATTTTCAAGACAATTGTGCAGTTGCAGTACATTAATTAGGTGTTTAAATAATCTGATCTTCACACAACAACAATACCAAAGCAAAAGCTACATTCTACAGAACACTGAGGACTAATGTGGGCAGTACATAGAAGAGAAAAATATTTAACAAAATTACATAAGTTCAAAACAGACCAAATAAAATCATCAGCACTTTAGAGTTTACTTTCTAACAAGGAAATCTTCAGGGACTAATGAATACTTCCTGTAGTTTCTGCATGTCAATACGCATACAGTCCCCAAATCTCAAGAAACTACCAATTTACTTATTTATGTTTTTGATTATTAGAAATCAGAGTTAGTAGGGGAGTGAAAGAATATATTAAAATGTAAATGTGTAGATGCTCAATAAATACGGATTTCTCATCGATGACATTTGACTCTTTGACTCTATTATTAACTCCTCTTTTCCCTGACTAGTTTACACTGCTTAGTTTTCAGTTAAAATATTGTTTATAGAGCTCACTCATTTTCACATACAAATGTTATATTGGTATTTCATATATCCTTAAAATATCAGCATAAAGAAAGCACTTAGGACTGTTAGAAATTATATAAAGAGAAGAACAATTAATCTACTTGGATTAATAGAAAGAGTGCACAATAATGAGCTCAAAAACCTAGGTATTATCCAGAGAAAGGCAAAGGATTTGCTTCCTGCCTTTTACTCTCTTTACATCCTTGGAAGGCAAAGTTTGTCATTTGGGAAAGCACGCAGCTTCTTTGATGATTAGAAGAGTAAAGCTGGAAAAAGAAAAAAAGAAAAGATGCCAACATTTTCAAACCTGAGAGGCAGCAGCCAAAACAAAGTTGATGGAAGAAATGAAGGAAGTTAGAAAAAGCAACAGTCATTGCTGCATCCTCACTGCGGAACTTCAATATATTGAATCACGGAGGAGGTCACTAGTTAGGTTAGGGAAATCACGGAAGAGAGGTGAATCCATTGTAAAATTTTGGTTATATTCCAAGAAGAATGAATATTGGGTTCCCAAGAGGTCACACAAAAAGCAACAGAGATGATAACCGGATCAGGCAGATGAAAATCAAAAATCACTTCTAAACTTTTTTATGTAAATTGAATTCTTTATTGGTACATTTTATAGATAGCTCACAATCACACTCAACATTGGGGAATTTGTACCAGTATATGACACAAGTTCATTCTCAATTTTACCCATATCCCTACCCACCCATAACCCCCCTTACATACATGCTATTTCTTTTTCATTCCAAATCATATTTATTCTTTCCCCTCATTACGTTCCCCCACCACATTCCCTTTGAATATTTCCTACTTTACAAAAACAGTCATACATTCTAGAACTCATTTACATCTACAGCTTTAATTATTTTTTGACGTGAAAGGGGCCAGTATTGAAAGTGAGTGGCGCAGACCCTGAAAATCAGTCAAGTGCAGGGGTGTAATCAACAGGGCGGCGCGAGCCTGGCGGTCGGAGCCGGTGCTGAGAGCACGGAAGACTCTGAGAGATCGCACGAGTGGGGGAGGTCACCGGCCTCTACTGGAGCTAAGAAATAATACAAGTCGGTTAAATAATCAGCTGTATCGATGACTGACAAAAGGATCCCCACGGAAAGTCCCTGGCCCCACATCAAACACCACCCAGCTTGCAGACAGAGAGCGAGAGGTCCTCTCTTCTCTCACCAAAGCTTTGAGATTATGCCAGACGCAGTCTTCGGGACTCCGTGTGTCACCTGAGAGTAGACCTAAGAACGTTCTCAAAAACGCATCTTGTAAATTAGAGACGGAAGATTGCATTTAAAATGCATTCTAAATATTAAATATAACTGTTATTGACATTTTTTTTGCAGTTGTTGCTTTTTATCTATGTCACCCAACTTAACCTCTCACATGCTTCTTTCAGAGTTCTGTGCAGAAAGCGTAGGTTTTAGGGCTGGGCCAAGCAACGCACGAGTATGAAGCATGTCACAGCATGAAGATGAAGTATGTACTCAAAACAAGTCACAGGTATGTGAAAAGGGAGAAAAGCAGATGATGCCAAAGACACTTCTGCTACTGACAGTGCTTCCATTGAGCACAAATTGATCCCTCCATTAAGAAAACGCTGGATCGTAATCCAAAGGACAAAATAAACGTGTATGACTCCATAGTGATATAAATTATTCAATAAATAAAGATAATGATGTAAAAGGAAATATGTTACATATAAAATGATACAAAAATTGTATGTAGCTATTCTTCCCTTGAGTGTTTGCCAAACCTTTGAATCCCAAAGTATGTGAAATTCGGCCTTTCATCGGAAGAGTTCGGAATGGAAACTTCAGAGGGAAGAACTTGCTACCAGAGAACAGATACAATATTAAGGGAAACAAAGCTTATGTATTTAGCTTTGTGGGGGGTTAGGTGAGGGGAGGGGAATGGGAAAAAATGAGAATTAAATTGTGTCATATACTGGTACAGATTCCCAATATTGAGTGTGTTCAAGTTGTGTGTGTGTGTCTATATATATATATAGACACACACACACAATGTACCAATACAGATAATTCTTTTATAAAAGAGAACTTCCTGTGCAGAAAGCTGATCAGCAAGACCTTGGCCTAGTGACAGAATTCTTAGCAGTGAACAGCCATCTTGATGTTATATTCAGTTACATGGCTCTGTATACTACTGATGTACTGTACTGGTAGATCGTGCTGTCATGAGAATGATATTCTATGCAAACTTTCACCCCCAAAACTATAATCACACCTTGAACATGTAAAATCATTTACCAAACACCCACGGTTGGATGATGCCCCCAATCTAACCAAAATTTTTTCAAAACTTCCTGCCACACCAGAAGCAAGGAGTATGCAGAACATCTTCATGGCTGAAACCTCAGGGAACATAATGACAAAAAGAAATGTGTCATCCTGAATGATGTCTTGGAAGAGAAAAAAGACATCCAGTAAAAACTAAGGAAACATAAAGAGGAGGAGCTTAGTTAGCAATGCTACAGTAACGCTATCTGTTAATATTTGAGAAATGTGTATGTTGTTGCAAGTTCTTACTAACTGAGGATGTCCAGAGTGAGCTGTTTGGCTGCAAATTCAAGTGCAGCCTATTTGTGAAATTTACACTTGTTAGCTTGAGTGGATTGAGACATGCCTGGAGAAATATTAGATCACAGGGCGTGACATACTCATCATTGGATTAATCCTCTAATATTCCTGAACGTGCTCTCAGGAAGTGGGTTGAGTCACCATGAACCATGAGCCAAATCACGTAAGAGACTCCTTCTTGAAATGGCAGGTGTTTGGCATTTCATACAGACATGAAACTTGACAGATACATACTCTGAGACATGCTAATTTGTTGAGAGAAGTACCCAGTACAGTTCTTTAGAACCAAAAATATTGTAAACAAGAGAAATGTTCTCTTATACTCAATGTAGTTACTCTGTCTTCCTGTTAAGAAATATTGTCTGGAAAGAATAAAATAAGCTCACTGCATAGTAGTGTGTAAAGATGTCTATGATATCTTCTTCAAAGCAAGAGGCAATTTTATAACAAGGTTTTTGTGGGGTTTTTTTGTTTTTGTTTTTTGTTTTTGTTTATTCATTTGTTTTTTGAGACAGGATCTAACTTTGTAGCTCAGGTAGGCTCTGACCTCACCATGTAGCCCAGGCAAGCTTCAAACTCATAACAGTCCTTCTGCCTCTGCCTCCCAAGTGCTGGGATTACAGGTGTGAGCCACCACTTCCGGCATTGTGGTGTGTGGTACCGAGGGCTGGTGGGCATGAGTCAGCACAGCTGGTATTGTTGTATGTGGTTACCGGGATCGAACTCAGGAACTTGCACTTGCTAGGCAGGTGCCAGAACCACTGAGCTGAGTCTCCAGCCCCTATAACAAGTTTTTGACATGCCGTTCTTCCTGGACCAAAATAAAAGAAAAGAGTGAAAGAAGAGAAGAGCAAAAGATCTTACATAATATATATTTTTAAGAATATAGGAAAGTTAGAATACTACTAAAAAAAACACAACTAAGGTTACTTACCTAAATTGAAAATGCTAGATCGAAGAGAGTATTATTTACACAAATATAAGAGGAATTAATAAAAAGATATAAATATTATCATGCATACAATTTTTAAATAGTGTCAAAAATTTGAAAGAATTCAGATTTCTATTCACAGTGATATTTTCAGTAGTGAAGCCGAAATCTCTGCGTGTTAGGATTTCTCTAAGCACAGATGCTGATTTTTATTTCTAACCAGGAACTGCTAAGTTGAATTAGACAAAGACGTATAACCAGTCTGAACAGCTCCATCACAAATGACTTCTCCTTCCACCCAGCAATTCTACGCAACCCTTGTATTCACTCTTGGCTTCCCGGATCAGCTGTCCCCAAACAGGCACAATTCACCACGCCTCCGAATTCACCTCTGCCTCCCTCTTTCTTGCCTGATAAATTCGTCATGTCCTCCACTCAGATTGAAACTGGCAGACTTGAACTTTCTAACTGTGCTAGACAGTCCTTGAGGGAAACAGAATGATACCCCAGAAGCACTAAGAGTAATAGGTTCAAATTCAGTTCTCTTCACCTCTTTTTGTCCACACTACTATTATCTGATCTCTTCTGGCTTCTCTCTCTGTTTTGTATTAAACATTTAAAAAACAACAAAAAAAGCTCGAACATAAATACATTTGCTATAGAAAATTTGGGAAAATAATCATGAAGCCAAATGAAATGATCACTGTAGAACAATACAGAGGTAACACAGACGGAATCCACTTGCTTTTGAAAGGACAGAAATTTGTCCCCAAATTACTGTTATTAGTGATGATATTGACCACAGGAGATAATGTAATGGTGTGAGCTTTTGCTTATTTATTTTAGTCATCTAGCAGTGTGAATAAATTATATTACCATTGTTATTGTTATTACTCCTGAATCACAATGAAAGACTCTAACCTTTCATTCCTGTTTATTTGCTGAAGAAGCTGAGGTGGACAGGTGATAGGAGGAAAATTCAAACTTAATTCTGTCTGGCTGCAAAGCACATAGTATTTCCTCCATGCTGCATACCTCATTAATCATATACCTGCCCCTAAACTTTCACTATGCCCCTCCCTAAGTGAAAGAAATGTAGGCAATTAATCCTTTAATGCACCAGGTGGGGAAGACCTTTCAGTTATGACACAATTCTACAAAGCATATTTCTTGAAGTGACTGTGAGGCAGAATTTGCTGCATTGCAAGAGCCCATCAGAAGAAAAAGAGGAGAAGAAATAAATGAACTTCTGAACAATAACTCAAAGGTAGTAGGAATGAATTTTAGTGCAGGGTCTTTTCCTGATCCTTTTTTACTTTTCTTCTGCCTTGATCAATGGTCTCATATTTAGAGATCTGGAATTTTTATCATGCACTGCCCTGAGTATTGTCATACAATCCTTCTGCATGTTGTAAATCATGAATCTTAAAGTTATAAAGTATACTTGTCTATATGTTCTTAAGAAATCAAAGGCAGGAATGTGCTTCTAAGTGGGTTTTGCACTTGCTATTAAATGCAGATTGAAAGTCTATTGAATGATATTTGACATGTGGTGCTGTGCTCAGGATTGAGCACACTCTCAATTAGCTTAAAAAGTCTATGGTTTTGGGCCTATGGTTTCTTATCTCCAGATGCTCATTTCTACCCTAATACTCCAGTCTCTGTAACCTGTACTTACTGTGTTGTGATTTAAAAGTTCTTATACCTATACTTCAAGTCATGCTTCCTGAAATAAAATTATAAGCAAGAGATCATTCTTTTGCTTTCCTTGAGATCATCTCTAAATTCCTATGTAATTCACTTTGATGTTGGGAAGTTTTCTGAACTGGGTTGCTTTCATCTGTTGTATAAAATGATCAGAAATGTACTGGACCAGTACTCTGAAGACCTGGGTTCAGCACAATGTTATCACTGAATAGCTTTGTTTTATTTGTCAATTATTATACTCCCGTGGGACTCGATTTTCCTGTGTCTGAACATGATGCTAGAGGAGTTGGAGCCATTTCATTTCCAATTCGCTTTTTTAAAGAAGTCATGTCCTAAAATTTAGACATGCTATTCAAAGTTAAACTCAGAAGCAAGACTCAGCTCAGGCCCTTTTCTGTTCAGGAAAACCCATGGGGCTTTTATTTTTTTATTTTTTTAAATTTTTTAATAAATTAAATTCGTTACTGGTACAATTTATATACATATCAAAATCATGTATAACATTGGGGAATTTGTACCAGTATATGACACAAGTTAATTCTCATTTTTACCCATATCCCTACCCACTCCCCCCTCCTCACCCCCTTTATTCATGCTCTTTTATTTTCTTTCTGTATCATATTTATTCCTTCCCCTCATCACATTCCCACACCAAGTTTCCTATAGAAATTTTGCACTCTATAAAAGCTGTCATGCTTTCTAAAGCTCATTTGCATCTACAGGTGTTCATGTCAAAGAGAACATCTGGTAATGGTCTATCTGTGATCTATTGATTTCACTTATTAGTATATCCTCCAGGTGTTTCCATTTGCACCTAAATGGATCGATCTTGTCATTCTTTATGGCAGAGTAATACTCCATTTTATTAAAAAAAACACATCTTCTTAGGAAACTTGGTGTGGGAATGTGATGAGGGGGAGGAATAAATATGATACAGAAAGAAAATAAAAGAGCATGTATAAAGGGGGGAGGAGGGGGGAGTGGGTAGGGATATGGGTAAAAATGAGAATTAACTTGTGGCATATACTGGTACAAATTTC
>PVIC010024948.1:0-18313 GCA_004025085.1 Thryonomys swinderianus
CCCTTGCAAACACAATTCTTAAAGACTTTACTTCTAATTTCCCTTGCATATATCCAGCTCCCTAAAACATGACAGTGACAACACTAAATGTAAGAACCACAGAGGTTTGCAATCCTGATGACCAGCTCCCTCACCAAAGTACTAATCTATGAAGAACATTAATATACTTGTCTAATAACTGGAACACTTGTACCTATCATCCAGGACATCCATTTCCAATGCCAGGCTTCCCTAGAGGCAAAAATGTCGAATTTATTAGTTAGAAGACTGAACAAAATATATTTACGAAGAAGTTTTCTGAGAGTTATTTGCCCAGGTCTGATAAAATTTGAGGGTAATTTCTGTTAACTGGAGTATTCAACCTTAAATTGCAACTCATGAGAGAGAACAGGTCAAAGGGTGACACAGGATTTATTTAGGTGTATACCTATCCAGCAGACTTGTCCAAAGGCGGAGCCCCGAACAAAGGAAGGGCTCCAGTTTTATACATGTTGCCAAGGGGCTTGATACACTTAGTGGTGTGTTACTTGGGGGGGGGCAGTTTGTCATGCTGCAACAGTATTTCAGCTTAACATACCTCAATTTCCTTGGTCGGGTTAAAACAGAATGTTAGGAGAACAGGTCAAAAAACTTTATTAACAGGGACAAGATTTTATCTGCATTATACAAAGAAAAACATATGTATTACTTGGGTTGGAGGACTTTTTCTTTTTTTTTGAGACAGGGTCTCATTTTGTAGTTCAGCCTGGCCCTGAGCTCACTATGTAGCCCAGGCAGGCCTCCAACTCATGGCAATCCTCCTGCCACTGCCTCCTAAATGCTGGGATTACAGGCGTAAACCATGACGCCCAGCATTGTGGTGTATGCTACCGTGGATCAAACTCAGGACCTTGTGCTATCAAGGCAGATGCTGGAACCACTGATCTAAATCTCCTCCCCCCTTCTTGAGACAGAGTCTTGCTTTATAGTTCAGTCTGACCTTGAGCTCACTATCTCAGGCTGGCCTCAAACTCACAGCAGTTCTCGTGCTTCTGCTTTCCAAATGCTGGGATTATGAGTGAGGCACCGCACCCAGCAATTTTCTTTTTAAATCCTGTTTCAAAACCATCCTAGACAGAATTTGCCAAATATTGGACTCTGACAAAATTTTCAAACCTAACAGATTTTTTTTCACCTTTCTTAGTCATATTTTAATGAGGCTTATCAGAAAATGTACCCTTTCTCTTGAGCATATTAGAAGTGATTCATTTTATTCTTAGTAATTTTTTCTGTCTTGTTCCTCCAGTATGAAGATTGGACTCAGGACCTACACCTTGCCAGGCAGCCTGGTCTTGAACTTACAGTGGCCCCCCTGCCTCAGCTTCCTTCCTGATGGGCTTACAGCACGCTGGGACTATGTACAGTATTTGGTAGTTTCTCACACTGCACATAATCTTTCCTGGTTAGCGATGATCTCATTTCTTTTTTTACTGAGTTTGCTCCTGTCTTTACAGCTGTTTATTCATATTTCCTCTGTTGAGTAAATTAACCAAATTTTCTTTTAACCACAAGAATGGAATTTTCACCTTTTATTTTGAAGAAAACCAATTTAGAATCTAATAGAAAACTATCCAAGTTTTTTGATAAAAAAGTTTTCTGATAAAACACTAGGACTTTCGTACACTGCTTTTAATGTTTGTATGATCGTCAGAGACCTCATCTTAAGCCTCTTAAGACAAACAGCTTGGTTTTTTTCTCATGATACTTACAGACACACTACTTTCCACTAGGCAGACATTCAGCGAATACACTGATGAACTGATTTTAACAACAGTTCAGAGTGACTTGACATTTAGTAATAGATGTACATTTCTAAGTTTTTCTCTTTTGCTTAATAAAGGCCACCTGTTTTCTCATCGTATTAGGACTCGGGATTGTGAAACGTTGTTGGTTTAAATTCTGATTAAATGAGAATCGATGTGAAATACCTAGTCCACACCACGCAATATAGTAAGCATGCATTAAAGTTTATTGAATTAAAGAATCAATTGGGCAATTATTTAACTTCAGACTGTTCCCTTAACAGTAAAATAAAATTATTACCAGTTGCTCCACCTCCACACAAGATTGCTGTCACATGATGTTTATGCAAGGGCTTTAAAATCTGTAAAAGCGCATTTACTACTGTAAAGTGTAATTTATGTTAACATAATCTCATTCCTACAGCCTGCTATGTTTACGGCTATCAATTCATTAAATGTAGCATTTTCATTAAAATCCTCGATACTTCACAACACTGTCTCAACACGTATGGCTGTGCTGTTTTCGATTATTCCCTATTTTTTCTGGATGCAAGGCTCTGGTGCCACCCATCTACGAGTCACCCATCTACGAGTGACTGTGGGAAACTTTTCCGTTGAAAAACATTCATTTTTCTCGACTCCTGTTTTCCCACCGCAAATAAACATTTGGCAGAAATCGCAGAGACGAGGAATCAAACCGCTCACTTAGAAAGTGGCAGAGACCCAGCTCCGCGTCGCCAACCGCAGCCCCGATGACCAGCGGCGTCTCGCGACGGGGGAGGCCGGGCCCCTCCCCCCGAGTCCGCGCCGGGGGTTGGGTCCCCGCTCCGCCGGCTGGGACCCGCGGGCGGTTGGGCCGGCGAGTGGCCGTTGGGCCTCCAGCTCCCGGCAGGCACCGCTCCGGGACCGGCGCGCGCGGCGGTGCTGCCCGCTGGGACTCGGTAGTGCGGTCGGGTAGGAGAAAGGCTCCCGCCGCGCTCATTTCGTAAAGGGCCCGCGGGGGACTCCACCGGCCCACTCGTCCCGACGTCCCCGGGCGTAGGCCGGCCTGCCGCGGCAGGAAGAGGCCCGCTGGCCGCGCACGTGGGGGCGGTTGGCGCTGAGCAACCCGGAAGCTCGCGAGCCGTCCTCCGCCGCGGTGACTAGCCTAACGCGCCCCGGGGGTGGAGGGAGGGGGCGGGGCGTGCGTGGGGAGGGGCCGACCCGGCCCGGCCGCCGGCCCTGCTCCTACGCCGGCGCGGCGCGGGCCCCGCCTCCGGCCGCAGCGCGTGCGCAGGAGCCCCGCCTTCCGCCTCAGCCCCACCCCCACGGTCGTAGCTGCCGCCGCCACCTCTCCCTTCCTCAATTCTCTTCCTCCTCCTGCTTTCGCTTCCCTTCGCCCCCTCGCCGTTTTTTCTCCGCCTCCTCCGGCGCTGACGCTCGCGTAGGGCCCTGGCGTCAGACGCGCGGGGGCGGAGCGAGTGCGGCGCGGGGTATAAGAACAGGGTGCGGAAGGCGGTGCTTCCCCTTCTCCCCGGCGGTTAGTGCTGAGAGTGCGGAGTGTGTGCTCCGGGCTCGGAACACACATTTATTATTAAAAAATCAAAAAAAAATCTAAAAAAATCTTTTAAAAAACCCAAAAAAAATCTACAAAAAATCCGCGTCTCCCCCGCCGGAGACTTTTATTTTTTTTCTTCCTCTTTTATAAAATAACCCGGTGAAGCAGCCTAGACCGACCCGCCCGTCCGCGGCCCCGCAGCAGCTCCAAGAAGGAACCCAGAGATCGAGGCCTTCCCGCCGCTCAGACCGACACCGCCAGCCTCTTCTCCCATCCCGGCAGCCGCCCTCTCGCAGCAGCAGATCGACCCGTTCCGCGGCCGTTGAGTAGTTTTCGGTTCCGGTTGATTTTTGTCCCTCTGCGCTTGCCCCCGCTCCCCTCCCCCCGGCAGCGGCCCCGGCCCCTGCACCCGCTCTCCTGCTCGGAAAGGTCGCGGCCTGTGGCCCTGCAGGCTCCGTGCCGAGATGAACCCCAGTGCCCCCAGCTACCCCATGGCCTCGCTTTACGTGGGGGACCTACACCCCGACGTGACCGAGGCGATGCTCTACGAGAAGTTCAGCCCGGCCGGGCCCATCCTCTCCATCCGGGTCTGCAGGGACATGATCACCCGCCGCTCCTTGGGCTACGCGTACGTGAACTTCCAGCAGCCGGCGGACGGTGAGCGCCGGGCCGGAGGGCGGCGAGCGGGCGGCCGGGCGGCCATGAGGCTCGGGCGGCGGCGGGCGGCTAGGCCGGCGGGCCGGGGGAGGGGGCGGGCGGCGTGTCAGCCCCAGGGCCAGCGGGAACCCGCTTCTGCACCGGGACTCCTGGCCGGGCCCGGGAGTCGCGGTGCCCTGCTGTGGGAACCTGCGTAGCCGGCAACACGCCCCTCGCCTGCCGAGCCACTTCCTCCTCTGCGACCATTTTCTCGTCCTCAGCTGCTCTCAAACTTTAGGGCGATGACGCGCCGGGAGAGTGGGTGAGGCCCGCCCCTTGAGCCGCGCTCCCGCCTGGAGGTGCGAGTCCCCCTCCTCGAGTGGGAGATGGAGGCGCCCACCGCGGGCTCTGGCGGCGCCCGGGCCCGGGAGGAAGTACGATCCGGGGCTCGCCAAACACGTGTTGAACCCCGTAACCTCGCAGGCCCGAGGCCTGTTTCTGTGCCTGGCCCCATGCGGGGGGCCAGAGTGGGGGAGTCACCCGGCCGTAGAATAAAGTTAGGGGGCCATGGAGAGGTGGGTTTGAGGGTCCAGTTTTAACGCATTAGTGGCTGATGGACCTAGAAATGGAAATAACCACCAGGACATGTAATTAGGGGTTTTCACGTAGACTAAGCATCTCTCTTGGGTTTACATCAGGCTGATGGGAGGAGGGATGTGGAAGTAGACCCTTTAGGAGGCCAGTATTTTCCGACAACTTAGGTCGTTTTAACGAAATTTGACCCGAGTTTCATAATACCGGTGATTTGTCGAACATATGCTTTATTCTGAAGCAGTTCCTGCGGTTTTGAGGGATTTTTGTTTAAAATGTATTGACTAATTTTAGTTGAGCCTATTAACGTAATTTAGATCCAACCCTTAGATTTACCTGTAACATTCAAGTAAACCACGTTTTTCCTACTTTTGAAAGTATTCCAGAATACCATGATTTTGAGGGATGTTAGAATACAAAATAATAGATTAAATTGAGCTTGTGGTTTTTTTTGAAATTAAGTCCACAGAAACAAAAAAATGCTAATTAAGGTATATGGCCTGATGAGTTTGCAGGATTTTTATATCTAGATTAGTTATGTGGCCTAGTTTCTTTTTCTGCCAGCTGCTTGGATGTGTAACAAGTATTTAAATTCTGAGGGATTCATTTTTATTTTGTGAGAAAAGGCCTTAGAGGTGGCATGGACTTATTTATTCACTTAATGATTAATGATGAATTTTGCACTAGGCAAAGTTGATAGAAAAATTTTAGGTGAGGAGAGCATGGAGTGACAGAGCAAAAGTTGTAAAACAGCGCTGTGGCTGTAGGTTTTCTACCTTTTTGCTTTGTAAGCAGTTGCTCCATCAGTTTTCAGCTGTGGGCAACGTGTATCATTTTGGGGCAAGTAATTAGTCTTTAAGAGAAAGAAGAGAAAACTGGAATGAATTCCAGATACTGTAAAATGGTGGCATGTAAGTTTTAATCTTCAGTTAAATTTTTAAACCCAGAAAAAATTTGGAATTTGAAAAGTTGAACTTCAGGTAACCATGGTTAGAGTACAGCATATCTACTCTCAGATATACCAGTAGACAGGTACCATAACCGCTCAAAATAATACAGCATTTTTCATTTTTTTAGTTTCTATATGTACAGTTTACCATTACTGAAAATAGTTTTCCAGATTTTCTTTCCTTTTCTCAAGTTTTTAAAATTTATTGTATTGTTGATTTGTAGGACAGCTTCTGAAAGTGACCAGTATTAAATAAGAAGAGGTGAACATTCAAAAGAAGCCCAAGCAAAGTCAATGAAAAAAAAAATAGCCTGAGTAGGTGTGGTGAATTGGTAATGAGCTGATAGCTGAGCATCACTATGTTTTAGAAACTGGAACTTCCATTTATAGAAAGAAGTAGCTAGAAAATTCCTGTTGATAAATTTATGGTTAGGTTGGCCTGGAATTTAGAAATTGTGTTGACTTCAAATGGGCTGTCTTTCCCTGCTGTAGAAATTAGTCTTAAGGTTGTGGCTTTTCAATCTAGGGTTCTCCATTTTAGTAAGTGTTTCTCTAATGGTACAGGTATGTATAATGCAGTCTTCATAGACTGAAGTAATTGTAGGGTAGATTTTTTTGAAAATTTCCAGCACGGTCTGGAAATAACTGAGAAAAACATCAGTTAAGTAAACCAATGATCTAAGATGAATTTAGTTTTGTGTATCTAGAAAGCATGGAAAATGGATTGAGAATACTGTGGACCTGGTATTTCAAAAATTTTATTGAGCAAGTAGAGATTCCAGGTTCACATCAGTTTCTGAAGGCATTCAGATCTTCTAACCTTCAGCCATGAATACCCTTCCAATAATTTAGGAAGTTTTGTTATGAAAATGGACTAGTTTGTATAATACTGGCTGTGCTAAACAAAAGTCAACAGTTTTGGCTAATAGAGTGCCCAATAAAGAAGTTGCTTTTCAGCGTTTTGATAATTAAAATTGCCTAGTCTTTTTTTTTTTTTTTTTTTTGATGAGACAGGGTCTCACTGTCTAGTAGTACAGGCTGGCTTTGAACTTGCAGAAATCCTGCCACAGCCTCCCAAGCACTGCCTGGGAGTGCTGGAACTATAGGCTGCACCAGGAGGCCTAGCTGCCTAAAAGCATCATGGTTTCATGTTGAGCAACAAGGTGTTTTAAAATGTAATGGCAGTGGAAGAGAGTGTTTGAAAAATGTGTTACTGGTAACATTAATTAAATTTCTCATTTTGAGATTCTGATGATTTGTCTTTTTGTGCATTACACAATTTAAATGTTGATAACTGTTTGGTACTTGAAAGGTTCAGAGATCTGGAAATTTATGAAACGTTCAGCTGACATATTTTTGTTTGGTTTTTATTTTATTTTTTGCTGTTTCGACATAGGGTCTTTTATGCAGTTCAGGCTGGTCTTCAACTTGGTATGTAGCTCAGGCTATCCTCAAATTCATGGCTCAGCCTTCGAGTGCTGGGAGTAAGGTGTGCACCACCATGGCCAGCTGACTGATCGAATTTTAAATGGCCAGTAAAAGATTTGAAGTAATACTTTGAAAATTTCCTTGCAGCGGAGCGTGCTTTGGACACCATGAATTTTGATGTTATAAAGGGCAAGCCAGTACGCATCATGTGGTCTCAGCGTGATCCATCACTGCGCAAAAGTGGAGTAGGCAACATATTCATTAAAAATTTGGACAAATCCATTGATAATAAAGCACTCTATGATACATTTTCTGCTTTTGGTAACATCCTGTCATGTAAGGTAAGCAAAAATGTTACAGATAAACATTTGTAGTATCTAGCTACTTTTAGTGTGGTCTGTAAAATAGAAACTGCTACTAATGGCCATCTTTACCATGTACTTGAGCTTAGGTACTTAACTGAGGTTAGATCTCTGAATGCTGGAAGATGTTAAATCAATAGCAAGTAATGAAGAATGAGTATACATTTTCCCTAGGTGGTTTGTGATGAAAATGGCTCCAAGGGCTATGGATTTGTACATTTTGAGACACAGGAAGCTGCTGAAAGAGCTATTGAAAAAATGAATGGGATGCTTCTAAATGATCGCAAAGTGTAAGTAGAAATATTGAGTTGGTATTTCAGTACTTTTTTAATAGTTGAGGTTTGTTCATTTTTAAAGTTACACATTTGTGTTTTTAATAAGAGACAACAGCTAAAGTGAAACTGAAAACCATATGATAGGTTTTATAAATGTGTGTTCTCCGCATTTGGTATGACATCCAAATAATAGTGAATTTAATATAATTGGTGAACATGTAAACCATAAACAAGAACCTAGCAGGGTTATAAAGCTTTTTTAAAAAATGAATTCATTGTTTTTGAAGAGCCAGGAATCCACACCTTTCCTTGAGATGCTGATTTGATTAGCCCATTTTAGATTTGAGTCTGAAGCTAAAATACTTATGAATTGTTCCTAACTGCTAAGTAGACCTGTGTACCTAGTGTGTCCAATTCTCAGTCTGTTCTCTTGGCCACACTGTATGTTGTTGGGAATGTAGAAACAAAACAAGACTAAGTTAGAAATTTGTACAAGAACTCACCAGCGTTTTGATACGCCTATAAGGCAGTTTGTTAAATATAAGATCTAAGAAATGACAAAGCTTCATCTTTTGGGTAAATGCACCTGCCAGGGTATATTGTAAATATCCTGAAAGTCCTTATTGCTTGCTGTATGAATGGTAGTGATGGCATGCACTTCAGATTGTGTTTTTGTAAAGCAGTTCAAACACATCACTTCAAACACATCATGTATTGTATGCTATTCGCAAGTCCATGATTATGGAGATAATATTAGAACCCTACAAGTCTGTAAGAAAACCAGCTAACCCTCACTAATGAAAATTGTTTACAAACTCTCATTCTGAGAAATAGCTCATCTTTAAAATGAGATTATTAATTCATTTCTTTACTACAGGGTTGAGTGGTCCTAAACCAGTATCAGGGGTCCAGAGTGTGAAACTGTTTGAGCCCAACATGATCAAATCAGAATTTGGCATGTTTCAAATTTTCCTATTAAGGGTGCAAAATCTATGCAAATATTCCAGAATCCTCAATGTTCAGGTCCCAGGTATTTGGGGTTACCCAACATGTGCTCAGAATTACGGTGCTTAAAAGCACCACTTCAGAGGAAAGTTTAAAAGAACATCTGATGCCTGGAAGATCCAGATGAAGACAGATTTATTACTGGTTTGGGGTATTTAATGATAAAGTATTTAGGAAAGTTCTGATTATATAAATTAAAATCTGTAAACTGGTTTTTGTACTTTAAAAACAAATGTTAAAGTTGTAGCATCATGTACAGAGCAGAGCGTTGTGGTACTACAGTGTCAGTTTCCATTAAAAACATTAATGAAGCTTATGGGGTGGAGAAGCCCCACTGTATTTTTAAGGAGGATGGAGAAATAAAACCATAAGTATCTATGAATGAATGTTCTTAAACCAGTAGAGACGGAAAAGACAATCACAATTTGAGTGGGTCAGGACAGATTGTTTTCCTCTTTTACTTACCACTGTATTACTGTGTATTACATGACCCATACACTGTTTTTATATTAGAGAGCTTTTCAAGTCATGCTATTAATAATGCCTCAAGGGCTGGAGGGTTAGTTCAGTGGTTCCGGCGCCTGCCTCGCAAGCGCAAGATCCTGAGTTCGATCCCAGGTAACCACATATAATGCTGGGCTTAGAGACCCACGCCCACCAACAATCAACACCAGATACCACAATGCTGGACATGGTGGCTCATGCCTGTAATCCCAGAACTCAGGAGGCAGAGACAAGAGGATTGCTGAGTTCGCGGCGGCTTGCCTGGGCTCCATAGTGAGCTCAGGGCCAGCCTGAACTACAAGCGAGACCCTGTCTCAAAAAAAAAAAAATAATGCCTTAAGAGTTAATGCCAGGCCATTGTATGCTACAGCACAGTTAAAGTTTCTATTAAGAGGATAGCAGAGACACTTAAAATCAACAGTGATGAAAGCTTTTATTTAGATCTTCATTGGCTTTTAAATAGTTAACTCACATTGATAGAAATGATCCCCTTGAAACATAGGTTAGCTAGAGAAGAAAGAAAAGTATATTAAAATATTCAGGTTTAATCTGAACTATGTAAAGTAGAACCTAATGTTACAGTCCTTACGTATTTTATTAGATTTGTTGGACGGTTTAAGTCTCGTAAAGAACGAGAAGCAGAACTTGGAGCTAGGGCAAAAGAGTTCACCAATGTTTACATCAAGAATTTTGGAGAAGACATGGATGATGAGCGCCTTAAGGATCTCTTTGGCAAGTTTGGTAATGTGTCTGAATTAAATTTTTATACTCAAAGTTCTGAGTAATTGCTCAATGCCCAGTTTTGCCTTAATACTTGCTAATGAAAGAATGAAATGAGACTTAACATGGTACTTAAAAATACTTGGAATGAGTCGAATTAAGCTACAGGCTATTGCACTACAGAATAGCATGTAAAAGGAATTCTGTCTAGTTTACATGGAAGGTGAATAGCACTGGATTAACACGGTAAGGGATTAAATAGGTCTGAGGACTCAGGATGTGGAACACTTGCCTGGTGTGCATGAAGCCTAGGATTTAGTCCTCAGCAGTTAGTGCCCTCACCACACACACAAAGAATACATTTTGGAAGGTTTTGATATGTTCAGGTGCTGGACCTAATGCACTTACAGATCCCATCTCTTCAGAGGCACCCATTGGACACCCTGAGCTTGCAGTGGATGCAGTCTGTCCTTACAGGACAGCCAGAGCGGCCAGCTTTAGGATATTCAGCCAGCTCCGACAGTAGTGTGGTTGAGTAACTTGAAACAGTGCCTCAAACGTCCAGGTTTTCCAGTGATAACTCCTTGGGATGTTCTAAAGCCATGGGATCTTAAAATATTTTTTCTTGCTTTTAAAAGTAGCTTCATTAATCTGGAATTTAATGAGATATGAACCAGCCTTAGTAGGTTGAGATCAGAAAATGAACTTTTTTTTGGTCATTTGCAGATGATTAGCTTGATCTCACCCTTTGATTTTTCTCTTGTTAAATAGACATTTGTTTTTACTGTTTCAAACAATAAAGAATTGGGAAATGCAGAGTTTGTTTATTGTCATGCTAGCGTGCCATGTTGAGCCTTCCTATGAGAAAAACTCGTTTTTCCCGAAGTCAGATCACTCGAAATGTAGAAAGTGCCCCCACTTCACCTCAAATTCTCTGGCCTTTATGTATTTCATCTGTCTTGCTTCTAAATCTTTTTAAACCAGGTCTTTCTAAAGCTGGATTTTGTTAACCAGTTTTCCTGAATGAATAATGCTATGTGAGTTGACTGCCATTATGTCACTGTGTCTGATATTTTCAACTTGCACATACCAGATATTTGCTGTATGGCCTTGCACAGAGGCATGTTAAAGAGAGAGGGTGCCTGTGCCAGTCCATCTTCTCAATCCTGTAGTCAAATGTGGATTTTTTTTTTTAAATTTTTTCCTACCCTATAGCCTGAGATACACTCACCTCAGAGTGCCTTCCATTTGAAGGGGCTGAGGAGAGATGTGTCTTTCGAGGCATGCCTCCTGTTCCAGAGGATCCACTATGCATTTCCTCTATCCTGCATTATTTTGGACCAGGGACAGTGTAAAAGGGTCTTAATTCTGGTATCAAAAAAATAGCAAATTATTGCCCTAAAAACAGTTCTGAATTAAAACTAAGAATAGTACTTATATATACCTCAGAATGGAAGGGAGAATAATCTTTAGTCTTATACTGAAACATACTTCATGTAATTAACGAGTGTTTGAAGAGATAAGTGTCTGGAGTATGGGAGGCTTGGGGAATGTCTAGGGACTTAGAATTATTTTATCTTAATTTTTCCTTCATGGCTTTGCTTTTGTGTATTGATGTGGAATGCATAAATTATGTATATGGAATATTTTTAAATTATTTAAATTTTTTAGGACCTGCCTTAAGTGTGAAAGTAATGACTGATGAAAGTGGAAAATCCAAAGGATTTGGATTTGTGAGCTTTGAAAGGCATGAAGATGCACAGAAGGTAAGATTTAAAGATACTTAAATGCAGTGTTGTGTTTTTGTATTCTACGTAGGGGAGGATAAAAAATTGTGTTGCACTTGTGTTTAAATTTATATGTATGTACCAATGATACACATATCCCTGTGTTTTCAGTTACTTTTTTTTTTTCTTTCTTGAGACAGGATCTTGCTTTGTAGTTCTGGTTGCACTTCCAGATCCCATCTCTGTGTAGTGGCCCTGAGCTCTCTATGTAGCTCAGGCAAGCCTCAAACTCAGCAATCCTCCTGCCTCTGCCTCCCGAGTGCTGGGATTACAGGCTTGAGCCACCAAGCCCAGCTTGTTTTTGTTTTTTGAGACAAGAATCCAGGCTTGCCTTGAACTTGGAGCATCCTCCTACCTCAGCCTCTCGAGTGCTGGGATTACTGCCACCATGTCTAGCTTATTTGCATTTTTATGCATTGGTTTATTTTAAATTGGGACCCTGTATTGCCCCCAGACTTCTAGATATGGGAGGATGGGTTTACCCTTAGCATTCTATAACTTAATAAATTATCCTCATTATTAAGGCAGTAAGCTTATATTGTAAGTTGTTGATTAAACTTTTTTATTTTCTGTAAGGCTGTGGATGAAATGAATGGAAAGGAGCTCAATGGAAAACAAATTTACGTTGGTCGAGCTCAGAAAAAAGTGGAACGCCAGACGGAACTTAAGCGCAAATTTGAACAGATGAAACAAGATAGGATCACCAGATACCAGGTTCATTTTTAATTGAACAAGCAAAATAAGACAGGGATGAGGAAACCTATTTTACATTCCTTTTAGTTACTGCCAGGTAACTGAGGGTTTGAGAGTGACAAAGAAGAAATGTGGGATGGGAAAAAGTAATAGCAGGTGTTCTTAGGTACCACTGTGGGTTTTTTCTCTTGTTCTACAGTTTTCTTTAATTCTTTATAGGGTGTTAACCTTTATGTGAAAAATCTTGATGATGGTATTGATGATGAACGTCTCCGGAAAGAGTTTTCTCCATTTGGTACAATCACTAGTGCAAAGGTAAAGGCTTTTTTGCGGACCATTCTCTGCATATGGAATGTTTACTTGTTTTTTTTTTTTTTTTTTTTGAGACAGGGTCTCATTTTGTAATTCAGGCCTCACACTTAGCAATCCTCCTGCCTCTGCCTCCCAAGTGCTGGTATTGCAGGTGTGAGCTACCATGCCCAGATGTTTACTTATTTAAACAAATAATCAAATTTCCTTCTAGAAAGATAACCAGATCCTTCATTCTAGAAATCAATATTTTACATCATTATTTCTAAAACTTAGTTTAACATTTGCAGTGAATGTTGTGTCCTAATGGGTTGCTTTTGCAAATGTTCTCAACTCTTTCCTAAAGTAGGCTGCCTAGTAATTGATCATCATGATATAGGCTTCTATGTACTATTTATTTTACTACTTTAAAAAGATTATAAGGAAACTATTACTATAGTTATAAAATTCATTTTGGGTAGTCAGATCTCAAAACCTCTCCCTAACCAGCAAAACTAGAGGTGATATTTCTTTTTTACTTTTTTACTCAGATTAAGAAACAATAATTGGGTTCTAGGGGTGGGAATGTATCTTCAGTGGTGCCTTCCTTGTCTGGCAAGTGTGAGGCCCTGAGTTCAATCATCAGTACTGCAAACAAAAACAAAAAGCAATTTTTAAAATATAGTTCTAGGGCCGGAGGGTTAGCTCAGTGGTTCCAGCACCTGCCTCGCAAGTGCAAGGTCCTGAGTTCGATCCCAGGTTACCACATATAATGCTGGGAGTGGAGACTCAGGCCCACCAACAATCACCGTGTACCACAATGCCGGACGTGGTGGCTCACGCCTGTAATCTCAGCACTCGGGAGGCAGAGACAGGAGGATTGCTGAGTTTGCAGCGGCTTGCCTGGGCACCATAGTGAGCTCAGGGCCAGCCTGAACTACAAAGCGAGACCCTGTCTCAAAAAAATATATATATATATAGTTCTAGTCCAAACTCCAAAATATTGATTTAACAACCTCTGGTCTAAGTTTTTTGTCTAGTTTAAGAATCTCTGTATGCAAAATTTTATGCAGAATATACTTTACCTGGGGTAGGGGAAGAGTACACAGGAAAGAATTTAATGTAGTGGTCTGTAATGACTCCATGGCTGTGTTCCTCCTACTCAGGTTTTCCTAACAACTGTATTGACATAGATGCCTTCTAGATGGTAGAAAATTGGATAGGGACAAAGTGGGTGACTACAGATCATAAGTGCTGTGGAATGCCTGTTTGGCCTTGTGCTTTTCTAAGAGTTCTTGGAATATGTAGAATGTGCCTGGTGTCTCTGTGTTCCACCCAATTTCTGAGAAGTTGAATATTGTGCATCAGTTTATGTTGATTATAGGATGCTGTTTTTATTTTTTTTTATTTTTATTTTTATTATTATTTTTTTTGAGACAGGGTCTCGCTTTGTAGTTCAGGCTGGCCCTGCGCTCACTATGTAGCCCAGGCAAGCCGCCGCGAACTCAGCAATCCTCCTGTCTCTGCCTTCCGAGTGCTGAGATAACAGGCTTGAGCCACCACGCCCGGCACTGTGGTATGTGGTATTGATTGCTGGTGGGTGTGAGTCTCCACACCCAGCATTGTATGTGGTTTCCGGGGATTGAACTCGACCTTGCGCTTGCAAGACAGGCGCCGGAACCACTGAACTAATCCTCCAGCCCTGTTTTTATTTTTTTGAGACAGTGTCTCGCTTTGTAGTTCAGACTGGCTCTGAACTCACCATGTAATGCAGGCTACCCACAAACTCCCAGCAATCCTCCTGCCTCTGCCTCCTGGGTGCGGGGAATGCATGAGCCACCACACCTGCATTGTGATATGTAGGATCGAACTTGGGACCTTGTGCTTGCAAGGCAGATGCTGGAACCTTAGAGCTAAATCCCTGACCCTCTGACATTCTTAAATCTAAAATTCTAGAATAGGAATTGCTGGTTATTGGTAATACTGCATGTATTTAAAATTGTATCAATCAACTAATCCCAAAAACGGCTGAACAAATTCCCTTGGCCTTACCTGATAGTTTCTCATTCTTTTTTGATATTTTACTAATATTACATGTTTACTAATTTGCCTTTTCTTTGCATTTTTTCTGTATTGAGTTAGTTGTCTTTGCATTGGTTCAGGGAATGTTTTTAGGTCAGCTTTTTGTTTTGCAATTATTCTAGATTACTGCAGATAATGTTTAATAAGTAAAACTGAAAATCTAATGTGAAGAATCTGGGGTCTTAGAAAGTTGCTATTGTGCTGCTTCTGCTTTACCTCCTCCAGCTCTTGTTTGCCAAAGATAATGCATATGTATAGCTGGTCCTTAATATTTGGGGATTAAAGAAGAACTAATTAATGAACTCAAAGGGATGATTACAGCCCTGACAGGGTTTAGTTACTGCCTATAGTTAACTAAATAGTAGTGCCTCATTCTACTGCTGTATTAACTTCATTTATTTGTTTTAATAGGTTATGATGGAGGGTGGTCGCAGCAAAGGATTTGGTTTTGTATGTTTCTCCTCCCCAGAAGAAGCCACTAAAGCAGTTACAGAAATGAATGGTAGAATTGTGGCCACCAAGCCACTCTATGTAGCTTTAGCTCAGCGCAAAGAAGAGCGCCAGGCTCACCTCACTAACCAGTATATGCAGAGAATGGCGAGCGTCCGAGCTGTGCCCAATCCTGTTATCAACCCTTACCAGCCAGCGCCTCCTTCAGGTTACTTCATGGCAGCTATCCCACAGGTAGGCATGAGGGAGGAACCAGAAGCAGCCTTGATTGTGAGTGATGATTGAATTAGGAAAAGGGGCCTGGTGAATATTTCTGCGTTTCCCTAAAGCTCATAGGTTCGCTTGCTCACTCCTTTTACAGACTCAGAACCGCGCTGCATACTACCCTCCCAGCCAAATTGCTCAACTAAGACCAAGTCCTCGCTGGACTGCTCAGGGTGCCAGACCTCATCGTAAGTCTTTTATTTTTTTATTTTTTATTTATTTATTTTTTTTGTGACAGGGTCTCACTTTGTAGTTCAGGCTGGCCCTGAGCTCACTATGTAGCCCAGGCAAGCCTAGAACCCAGCAATCCTCCTGTCTCTGCCTCCCGAGTGCTGGGATGACAGGCGTGACTCACCATGCCCGGCACTGTGGTATGTGGTACTAATTGCTGGTGGGTGTGAGTCATCACGCCCAGCATTGTATGTGGTTACTGGGATTGAACTCAGGACCTTGCGCTTGCAGAACCACTGAGCTAAATCTCTGGCCCAGTCTTATTAATTTTTTAAATTAAGCCTGGAAATTGGATTGAAAATATACATGAGGCAAATTAGTTGTTCTATTTCCGTAGTATATTAACTGTTTTTTATAACTTAGGCTTTGGATGTCTATTTCAGATTTTTTTTTTTTTTAAATAAAAATATCCCTGTCCCAACTGAAATAGTAACATATATACTGACTTTGGGAATGAACTGAACTCTTCATGTTTGGGTACTAAGTAGTTATTTGTTTTTGTTTTTATTTTGGGGTGTTTTGTTTTGAGACAGGGTCTCACTTTGTAGTTCAGACTGGCCCTGAGCTCACTATGTAGCCCAGGGAAGCCTCGGACTCAGCAATCTTCCTGCCTCTGCCTCCCGAGTGCTGGGATTACAGGTGTGAGCCACCCAGCCAGGCCATTTTAATTTAAAGCCTTGTCCTTTGGAACAGAGCTGGTATTACAGGAATACTTAAAAGCATGCTCCATATATTAGATGTTGATAAATATACTTACGGTGTATATAAATTCATAGTTTTCTTTGCTGCTAATCTTTTTTTTTTTTGCGGCAAGGTCTCACTGTAGTACAGTCTGTCCTTGACTCACTATTAGCCCAGGCTAGCCTCAAACTCATAGCAGTCCTCCTGCTCTGCCTCCCAAGTGCTAGGATTGTAGACCTGTGCCACCACACCCAGCTGATAATGCTGATTAGATGAAACTCAGCTTTAAAAAATTCATATTTGGTCACTTCTAGCCATGTATGCAAACCTTAGCTCTAAGAGCACCATTACCAAGTGAGGTTGCCTGGCTGATGTTTGTGCTGTCTTCCGTGTAGCATTCCAGAACATGCCCGGTGCTATCCGCCCAGCCGCTCCTAGACCACCGTTTAGTACTATGAGACCAGCTTCTTCACAGGTTCCACGAGTCATGTCAACACAGCGTGTTGGTGAGTCTTAATCCCATATGTAAAAATCCAAAGCCCAGTTTGAAACAGGAAGAAACAAATACAAGAATGTTACTTCATTTTTCAGCAAACACGTCAACACAGACAATGGGTCCACGTCCTGCGGCCGCAGCCGCTGCCGCTGCTCCTGCTGTCCGCACCGTCCCCCAGTATAAATACGCCGCGGGAGTCCGCAACCCTCAGCAGCATCTGAACGCCCAGCCGCAGGTTACCATGCAGCAGGTGTGCGAGGGGCCATGTCGCTCTAAAGATGGCGGCGCTTAGTGGGAGTGAAAGAGCAAGAAGGCAACTAACTGCTTGATACCCCAAAGCTCAAGCTGTGCGGGAATCTTCAGGACAGATGGTGGTAGAGCATGTTTCCGTCTTATACCAACCAGGAAGTGAGACAGGCAGTTATCACCCTGCATTACTGTGTAGCTCGGGAGTTCGGTGGCAGTATTGGGGAGAAAGGGAGTTCGGAGTGTGTGGACGGGTGTCTCCTGGTGTTAGGACCCGTGGTGGTTGCAACAGAATGGGATTGCAGAGAATGCTCTGGGTCCTATCAGAGCGCATAGATACTGATGCCTACCCAGCCCATGTTTCTGATTGTCAGCCCCTAATCCTGTATGTCAGCAGTTTTTATCACTTCTGTGGTGTCCGCTGGTGGCTGCGTGTGTGTGCTGTTCTTTCTGTACTTACCGGTATTCCTATTTCACGTCTAGCCTGCTGTTCATGTACAAGGTCAGGAACCTTTGACTGCTTCCATGTTGGCATCTGCACCTCCTCAAGAGCAAAAGCAAATGTTGGGTGAGTGTCTGACTCTCCCTTATGGAGAGTAAAACAGAGAAGTTGTGTCCCCTGCGTCTGACAGGGATAGCTGGTGCAGTGATGACAGTGGGTCTGCCTGCCTCAGTAATGGCGAACCTTTTAGGGGCGGAGGCCACGCTGCAACCCAAAACCCAGTATTTATTGCTTTTCATTTAGAAAAAACTAAATATTAACTGTATTAACATTTTAAAAGAAAAGCAATAACACGTGTGCATAGGTTTGCCACCATTGATACTGATTAACACACTGGAGAGCTAGCGATCCTGTTTGTCGGTGACGGTTCAGGTGGTAGAATATCACTTACCATAGGCCCCGCTCTGGTCTTGGGGTTTGCTTTATTTTGTTCTTTTGGAGTCTGTAGTTCACACTGGCGTTGAACTCATTGTGTAACCCAGACTAGCTTCGAACTCGGCAATCCTCCTGCCTCTGCCTCCCAAGTGCTATCAACTCCATTTTTGGAAGAAAGAATTTGAACCAAATAAGAGGAGAGTTGTGATTTGTTCAGAGCACAGATTTAACAATTTAACACTAATTACATTACTTAATTAACAGACCAGTAGTGCTAGGAATCCCTTTGTACCACATCTTGCTCTTTCCCTGTGAAGGACATAATTAAATGGTGAGTTATAGGCTATTGTGTATATACTACATATAAGTTAAGATTCCGCAACTCCAGTGTAGTGTGATAAGTGCGCTTTTTAAAATTATGACTGAAGGA
>PVIC010024949.1:0-25645 GCA_004025085.1 Thryonomys swinderianus
TGAAGATATACTTCAATGTGAAAGTCCATGGTTCAATTCCCAGTATCATAAATAAATGCATAAATAAATAATCACAGAACAAGGCCAAAATTTTGACTCAATGAGCCAGTAAAAGGAAGATAACAATATGAAAAACCTGTTTTAAAATAACAAAGTGGAGAGTTTTCTCAAACTTGTAAAAGGCATCTACCAAAAATTGATACCAAACACTTGTGCTGGGAGCTAAAAGACTGAAAGCTTTCTTCCTGTGATTATGAATAAGAGAAGATGCCTATTCATATCATTTCTATTTGACATTTAGTAAAAATCCTAGCCATGTCAGTAAAATAAGAAGCAGGAAGATAAACAGTGGAAATAAAGAAAAAAAAGCTGTATTTTTACACATGGCTCAACTCCCCTATAGAAATATCTCAAGAAATTGGCAATATAATGTCACTATAAAAGGGTTACATGAGAAAAGTTTAACATAAAAATTACTTTGTATAATTATATTCTTAGAGCAAATTATTCAAAACTAATTTTAATCAATTTATACTAAAAGTAATGGTCGTAGATACAAAAATAACTCATTTAATAAAAAGAACACTGAATCTCTACACTAAAACAAATGGAATACTCCTTAGAGATATTAAAGGATATCTACATGAACAAGTATAGCATGTTCATGTATTATTTTTTGTTTTGTTTTGTTTTGAGTACCAGGGATCAAACTCAGAACATCACACTTGCCAGAAAAGGGCTGTGCTGCTGATCTACCTCCCTAGCCCAGCATGTTCATATATTGCAAGACTCTTTAAGGTATCAGTTCTCCACAAACTGACTATCCTTTAAGTAAATCAAATCAGAATCCAAGAAAATGTTTTTGAAAGAAACAAGCATGCTAATTTCAAAATATCACTGTAAATGCAAAGAACTTAAAATTGTCAAAGAAATCTTCACAATAAAAACACACTTGTGGGCCGGAGATTTAGCTCAGTGGTTCTGGCACCTGCCTCACAAGCCCAAGGTCCTGAGTTCGATCCCAGAAACTACATACAGTGCTGGGTGTGGTGACTCACGCCCACCAGCAATCAACACCACATACCACAGTGCCAGGCATGGTGGCTCATGCCTGTCATCCCAGCACTCGGGAGGCAGAGACAGGAGGATTGCTGAGTTCAAGGCTTGCCTGGGCTCCATACTGAGCTCAGGGCCAGCCTGAACTAAAAAGCGAGACCCTGTCTCAAAAAAAAAAAAAAAAAAAAAAAAAAAAAAAAAAAAAAAAAAAAAAAAAAAAAAAAAAAAAAAAAAAAAAAAAAAAAAAAAAAAAAAAAAAAAAAAAAAAAAAAAAAAAAAAAAAAAAAAAAAAAAAAAAAAAAAAAAAAAAAAAAAAAAAAAAAAAAAAAAAAAACACACTTGTGAGATTTATACCACCCAAAGTCAAAACTTACTAGAAAGCTACAGAAACCAAATACAGCTCTGTAGGAACAAAATAAAGAGTCCTGAAATAGTCATAGTTTTAGTCATCTGATCTTCAATAAATATACTAAACAATGTAAGAGAGCCATGAAAATCATAGATATTAATATGAAAATAAACCAACCACAATTACTCCATGATACACAGAAATTACTGAAAACTGATTTTTAAACTATATGAAAACCAGACACTATGAAGCTTTTGGAATAAAATATGCAAGAATATTTTCATAATTTTAGGACAGGCAAAAGTTTATTCAAGAAGATTCAGAGAAAGTACTCACAAGAGATATTTTTAAAATAAATGTATTGGTTTTTTTTCTGTGCTTCATATCTAACTGTCCTTCCAAAGCCTCATTCACTCACAGGTGGGTCTTTGGACAGTGACTGGATTGTGCAACATGGTATTCTTTAGTAGGATAATCCACCAATGAATTTATAGCTAAATATGATATTGGGAGGAGGAGCCTACTGAGAAGAGGTGAGTCGCTAGGAGTGTGGGCAAAAAGCCTGTATCTCCCTTTAGAACTCCCCTCTTCACACTCTCTGCCTGTTTGCCATGAGCAACTCTTTTGTTCCATGATCCTTTACTGTGCCCCTCTGCCACACTGGAAGACTTGAAGCCAGTCCACCTTAGACTATACACTTGAGGGCAAGAAACCTTTCCTCCTTTAAACTGTAGTATCTGGTATTATATATCAGGTACAAGAAAATAACTAAGACAACTTCATAAATTTAGAATGTTAGCTCATAAAGAGACACTTTGTTAAGAGTGCTGGTGATTTAGCTCAGTGGCTCTTTGCCTGGTTTGCAAGCCCAAGGTCTTGAGTTTGATCCCTGGTGCCAAAAAGAGATACTATTAAGAAAGTTAGTATAGACTGAAGGAATAAAGTATGGATTTGTATTTGCAAACTCTAAATATGTCAAAGTACTAACATAATTCTCATAACAATCTCATTACAATAATAAAAGAGAATATAATACATTTACAAGGATGAAAATGAAGGACATTTCACAAAGGAAAATATGTTAAATGTATGAAAAGGTAACCACCAACATTATTCAGCAGAGAAATGCAAATTTAATATCAAATCAAACCTTTACTCATCCATCAGAAGGCTAAAATTAAAACACCAAATAATAATGAGAATGTGAAGTAACTGATTCTCATATGTTGTCACTGGAATAGCAAAGAGGTAAAAAACCTTTGAGAAAATCTGTTTCTTATTTTAAAAAACTCATATACATGCATCCTGACAAATTTTGCTCCTTGGTAGTTAAAGAAGAGAAATAAAATGACATGTCTATATAGATAGAAATACTAGTTCATTCATTACAGGAGAATGACAAAATGTGGTATGTTGTACCATGGAATACTATTCAACAAAACAATGGAGAAATACTACATGCAAAAGCAGTGATGAATCTCAAAACCCATACTAGGTAAAATTAGCTTCATCTAAAAAGGCATATACTGTATGATTCATTATATACAAATTTTAGAAAACATGAAAGGAATTATGATGAAAAAGAAAATAATTTTGATGTGGGAGCATTTAATAGAAAGTCACATTGAAATATGAGTGTGTTAATGCAATGTAGATCTTAAGAATCGAGAGTATGGACTGGAGGGTTAGCTCAGTGGTTCCGGCGCCTGCCTCGCAAGCGCAAGGTCCTGAGTTCGATCCCTGGAAACCACATACAATGCTGGGCGTGGTGACTCATGCCCACCAGCAATCAATACCACATACCACAGTGCTGGGCGTGGTGGCTCACGCCTGTCATCCCAGCACTCGGGAGGCAGAGGCAGGAGGATTGCTGAGTTCAAGGCTTGCCTGGATTACATAGTGAGCTCAGGACCAGCCTGAACTACAAAGCGAGACCCTGTCTCAAAAAAAAAAAAAAAAGAATCGAGAGTATGTATAAATTCTTTGAAATTTTCTTCACTATTCAAATTTCATTTTAAAAATATTGAAGTAAAAAGGTACTGATAGGAAATATAATTTTCTTAAAAGTGATTTAAAAATTTTAATATGACAGGCTAAGATGTGGCTTTACACTCTGAATGACTCGGGAGGCAGAGACAGGAGGATTGCTGAGTTTACGGCAGCTTGCCTGGGCTCCATAGTGAGCTCAGGGCCAGCCTGAACTACAAAGCGAGACCCTGTCTCAAAAAGAAAAAGAAAAAAAAAATGAATGACACGTCCCAAGTCAAACACTTTCCACCTGTAAACCTGTCAGCAGCCATTTGCCTCCCTCTACGAATATGTTTGGAAATGAAGATAGAAAGAAGTGGGCGACAGGGTGCAAACAGGCAGGAGGAAAGACTAATACTTTGGATAACTTTAGTTATCATCATTTCTCAAAGTTGCTCAGCAAGTGTCATTTTAGGGATTCTTTAGAAAGAATTTTTGGAA
Organism: Thryonomys swinderianus; assembly: GCA_004025085.1. NCBI lineage: Eukaryota > Metazoa > Chordata > Mammalia > Rodentia > Thryonomyidae > Thryonomys > Thryonomys swinderianus. The sequence continues at coordinate 3,875 of PVIC010024949.1, forward strand.
AAGTTGGAATATTTGAGCAGAAGAACTTCTAAGGGTCTCTTTTTTCAACTTCAAGATTTCACAATTAAATAAGTCAGTGATCTCTAACTGCATTCCTTATAATTTCTATGTGGGATGTCTCTATGTATTTTTCATCACTTAGCAGTTGAGCATTATATTGTATATAAATGTTGCCTTAAAATACAAATAGTGCTAAACCATAACTAATAGCATGCATGTTTAAGTATTTAGGCATCTTACCAAGCCATTACTGAATTTAGTTTTATAGGCTACATAGCTTAATTTCTAATAACCCAAAATGATACACACTAAAGTCCAGAGAAAAACTATTACAATCTGTAAAAGAAAAATGAAGTACACTTTATAAATTTAAACTAATTTATAAATTTTCTTGAGACTATTTATTATAAATTGCTATGGGTCGTGTCTCAATGATCCCCAAACCATCATTCAGTCATAGGTGGGCTTTTCCCTGAGTGAAATCTCGAGTATGTGATGCTCAAGTTAAAGTCGTGTGATTAGTAGACCCTACACATGAGTTACTGGCTTGACACCACCCTAATCTCTACAGTCTGAATAAGGTAAAAGGAGCAGAAAGACTTTTGTTTGTTAAAGTCTCTGCTCACTTTTGCCACCTTGTGAGCACCATGAACTCTTTTCTCTTCTGTGACATCCCACCTCTTTCTGTATTTGATTTTTGCTGCTTCCTCACCATTAACCACTGCCCTTCTGCCATACTGCCTTCAAGCTGACGAAACCTCTATGAACTGTAAGCCAAATCAACACTTTCTCCTCTAACTTTGAGTGCCAGGTATTTTGTCTTAGCAACAAGAGAAAAATAACTAACACATAAATACTTTGAAAAAAAGACCACTGACAAGATGGAGAAAGCTTATGATCTAGAAAACAAATCCATTTTTAAGCCCATGAAATGAGGGAAAAAATTGGCTTGTATCCAACCAGAAAAAGAAAAATAAAGTGATTAGAGCTCAGAATGGATTTTTTAAAATATTTTTGTTCATTATAAAAACTTAAAAGATGACACAAGTGATTGCTCAAAGCTCCTCTGAGCTCACATGAGAAACACTCACTTTGCACTCCGTCATCATCACTGTACCATCAATTAAACTCGTTACGGACTCCGAAGAGAGCAAGCCAGCTTGGGACGCCAGCACAGCTGGGAAGCATCAAGAGACTTGGTGTGCAGAACACAGATTCAATTTTTGCTGCTTTCCATTTGCAGAGATTTTACAGCACAAAGTAGTGCAATAGATGTACTTAACACAGTCATAAATAAGGCTTAAATTAAGTTCGCTTATCTTCTAGAATGAAGCCTTTTGGGAAATAACTAAGTACTTTTTATAGTATGCCTTTTAAAATTTCTTAGGAATGAATAGTTTTTATTAGCAAATTACAAATGTTGTTGGAAATAGTTTATTGTCTTCAAGCACAGAAAAATATGTTTGAATATACCTTTCAAAATTCATCTTTTGAGGATACCTGATTTCCCTATATCTAAAAGCAAACTACTTCAGAAAGTTGACATTTCAACGCTTACTATAATTTTCCATTTTTTGTGTATGGAAACACTAAAATATTTCTCTATTCCCACACTAATTCATTTGAATTTCTGCTCTCAGATACAATACAATAATAAATTTACATATGAACATATTCACATAAAAATATTCATGATAAGCTATATTTGAGGTCCTTCAAAAATTCTCTTGTAGAGTTGAAAGAAATTGCTATCATACAAAGTGCCACTGAAACATATCTAATGCTAAATGAATCTTCACAGAAATGAGAAAGCAAGCAATACGTAGCTTTTTATGTGTGCCAGTATGTGCAAAATAACAGTATATCCAAAATAATTAACTATGAATTATGCTAAGTTCTTCTAGGAGAGTAATTTTCAAACAGAAATGATTTTGTACCACCATGGCACATGGAGCAATTCTAGAGATATGTTTTATTTGTCATGACTAGAGAAAGAGGATGTCTACTAGAATTTATACGACAGTGTCAGGAATGCTGCACAACATCCTCCAATGCACAGGACAGTCTCCCCAATCAAAGAATTATCCCTCCTGAAGTATCAATAGTATTGCACAGAAAAACTCTGTTCTACAGGGGGAAAAAAATCAAATTCCAAAGCCAATTTAATGTATTAAATATAGACAATGAAAAGATTAATGTATGTGGTAATATACATATTATGTATAGTAGCCATTAAGTGTGTAGTGATGGAGGCTGCAATTCTTCGTCTTCCCAGACTGACCTAACAAGAGTCAAGTCATGCTGTACATAGGATATGTTCATACACTTATCAGGAAAAAAAATACCATGTTCCTATGAAAAGAATGATGCAAACAAGAAGGATAAACTGTTGCTTAGATCCACATTAGAAATTAGCTTTTCTTGCCAAGGGAAATGGTAAATACTGTGTAGGAATAGCAGCACTTGGGCACAAAGATACTTAAATGAGGGCTAAGTGCAGCCCTGAGCCCCACACAGGTTCTACTTGTAGAGCAGAACAGAGATAAAGCAATGACCACCCTATGGGGCTGTGTCCAGTCACACAGGGGCTTTTGACTTGATCTCCTTGGATATTCCATACAGGCCACCAGGTATCTGTCATCATGGCAATTCACGCACTCAGAAACAAAAAATACAAAGCCTTGCCTATGTTCTCTCCTTGGATTAAATTAGGAGCAGATGATCGGGGCGAAGTTGGGGAGAGAAACAGGTGAAAATGATTGTCCCAGCTACTTGTCTCCTATTTAGACCAAATACTCTGATACCCAAAGTTAAAGGGGAAGAGGTTTACTTATCCCACAGTTTATAGAGGGTTCAGTCCATAATCAGCTGGCTCCAAGCAGAGTGCACATGGCAAAAGTCGCCACAGAGGAGAAACAGTTCATTGCACCCACAGAGTAGCAAAAGTAACAAAGGCACCTTGACAGTATCTTTCTGTGCCTTTTATCTTTTCCAAACTACCAGCGTGAGGGCAGTGCCAACCAATCAGTGTACTCGTTTAGCAATCACAGGCCTTTAATCCCAGCCTCACACACTCTACATTCAGCCACCTCTAAGTCACCTATGACTGCATGAGAATTTCAGGGGACATCTAGACCCAAACTATAACAATGGTATTAAAGGGTATCTGAGTTATGTCAACTCAAGTGCTGTTATGAAGTATAGGTTAGTTCCTCTTATACTTTATACCACAGATAAACACATTTAAAATTGAGTTATCACATAAATAAGTGAAAAATGAGAAGATCCAAAAATAAGCAGACACACATAATTAAGGGCCATGGGTAAGAAACAGGTGTGGACTACAAAGTAGGGAGGGAGAGAGCAAAAGAAAAAATAGCTTCAACAGCATTTCACATGGTTCTTCAGTTAGAAGAAGCAATATTTCTTTAAGATATAAGGATATGAACTAAGACTAAACAAGGCAAACACTCAGAACTTTTCTCCAGCATACTAGCTAAACAAATTTCACCACAACCACTAGAAAGAAATTATTGTAGGAACTCTTTGAGCTTGTATGCACATAGAAACTGAGAGCAGAAGACCTAAACAATGACCTGAGGATTACTGTAAATTGAAACAGAAAAAAAAGCATGATTTATCATTCATTACAGTGAGTTGTACTCCATTTTATATATAAAAAACTATTTCATCTTTATCTAGTCACCAGTTAATAGATAACAGATGCACACTGAGGCCATATTCTTTGATGACGTACATGGGACACACATGTGTAAACACTGAATTGTCTCTCTGGTGTGAGAAACTGAAAGTATAAATGAGGACCAAATATGAAATAGGAAGGAAAAATTCTAAGGAGAAGTGGGGAAGGTGAAACAAATGAAAGGAAATGAAAACAATATGAGAAAATAAGGAAAAAACAGAAACAAAGCTTTTGTAAATAGGGAGGAAGGGGTAATGGGCAAAAACTATGATTTATCATGTACAGGTACAAATTCCCAATAATGAACGTGATCAGAATACATACCTAAAATGTACCAAAGTAAATATTTGTTTTGTTTTGTTTTGTTTTGTTTTGAGACAGGGTCTCGCTTTGTAGTGCAGGCTGGCCCTGAGCTCACTATGTAGCCCAGGCAAGCCGCCGTGAACTCAGCAATCCTCCTGTCTCTGCCTCCCGAGTACCAAAGTAAATTTTTAATAGAGGAACACTACTTGGACTAGAACAAAGATGATCCCATTGTCCACAGTGCATGAAGCTTTAGCCACATTCTAATTAAAAATATGTGGAGAATGATTATTAAAAAAACCCTCATATTAGAAATCATTGACAAGGAGTCCACTGTCCACGCACCAAACAGTAGAAGACATATTTCAACATTTTATGTAAACACACACATTAAACTCTCTCCTAATTATATCCAAGTCATAGGTATACCCCTGAGGATGGCCTGCGTGCAAACCTGACATCTAATGTGCTCCTCCTGCTCAGGTGCGTCCCAGACCACACATGCTGTCAGATGTGGGGTGAGCGAGAGCATGGAGGAGCTAGCATCACCGTAACTTCGGTGGGTATGTGAATGCCAGCACACACCAACTATGCGTTTTGTAAAGTAATCCATACAGATTACAACTCAGTAATCCTTTTGAAGATCCGAGCTATCTGAAGGAAAGAAAGGTGCCAAAATTAGCAAACACAGAAGCTTTAGTTTAGTCCAGGGACAAAACTTTAGAGGCCAGCCTTTTTCTGTGCTACTCGTTGAAACAAGCTCACAATTACTTTGGATAAATATAATTTAAAAAACCTTACTAAAGCACTTGATAAACTCAGGGAGTTTTCTGATGTTCTTCCTTTCAAAGTGAATATCTGCTGTTTGGGAAACTTTGATCTTTCATTTCAATGAAGCATAACAAAATGTTTTCTTTGTATTGATTGAAAAAGACATATTTCAACACTTTATGTTAATTAATTTAATTATGACTCCAGACTCTGGAATTCCACTATGAAAAAAAGAAAGGAAAGAAGCATTCCCAGAACTTGCAGACCTCTGCACTCTTTCCAGTGCCTGGATACTTTTCCTGCTCACTGGGCTCAAATGTCTTCCCATGATAATGTTTCTTCTTTAGCAGGTTTAGGCTTTTGTCAAAGAAAAGAACTGTCTTTGATTTCAGGCCCTTTTCCTTTCCACCTTCTCCAACTTCTGAGTCGGCAAGACATCACCAAGCCTAGTTACTATGGAGAGAAGAGCCCATACACGGTCTTGCCATGGATTATCCCTTTACACAGTTTGTTCGTAAATATACAGAACTATTGGCTTCACACATGAACTATAAACTTCAGTGTATGAACTCCACCAGGTGGCAAGTGCAGGCATAGTCACATCAATATTTAAATTTCTGTTCCAATTTCCATCTGCTACACTGTGAGAAGTGCAGGCTTTATCACAGAACCCCAAGTCACAGGTTTGCCTGTTAACAAATAACTGCTTTCACTGTCCCACAATAGTTAAGCTCCAAAGGGCCAGCCCAAATCAGGAATTTTCCAATAAACTGTCACTAGTGCTTCTATCCAATAGGAACTATTTGAAAGATCCCTCACATTAATATTGACAAAAAGTGTTAGCTTTCAGAGCACTAAGGCTGTGGCTAATAAGTACAAAATTTGCATCATATATTTGGAAAATTAAGGACAGTGAGTCTATGTTACATCTTATAGAGATAGGAAAGGGATCATACCCTTTGAAGTACAAACTATTTTAATGGTTAGAGATTTTCTTGGTCACCCCAGCCAACCAAGCTGAGACTTCAAAGCTCTGTTTAGAAAAACCTATTGAAAGCTGTTTAGAAAAACCTATTGAGATGTACTGCTCTTGAGTAACAAACTACCTTCTTCCATTCCAGCACCACTTCCAACACTACAGAATTGTTTCTACAAATATAACTAAAACTGCTCATAATTAGCCACATAGTTGTAACCTATGTTCTCCTTATAACAGGTTTTCCTGCTGAATTATCAGATTCTATTATTCCTTTATCTCTGCAAACTGTCTTTTATCAGAGCAGTCCCCTATATCTTCAAATTGTAAGAATCTGATTCATGCACAAATTAAGACTTTTTGTCTTCCTGGGCTTTGTGACTTCTATGTGTAGTAAGAAATGCAAATGGTGGGCCAGAGATTTAGCTCAGTGGTTCCGGAGCCTGCCTCACAAGCGCAAGGTCCTGAGTTCGATCCCCGGTAACCACATAGAATGCTGGGCATGGTGACTCATGCCCACCAGCAATCAATACCACATACCACAGTGCAGGGCGTGGTGGCTCATGCCTGTAATCCCAGCACTCAGGAGGCAGAGACAGGATTGCTGAGTTCACGGAGGCTTACCTGGGCTACACAGTGAGCTCAGGGCCAGCCTGAACTACAAAGCGAGACCTTGTCTCAAAAAAAAAAAAAAAAAGAAATGCAAATGGTTCAGTGAGATGGAAGTAGCATGAAACCCACTTACTAGAAAAATTTCCTCCCTACTTTAACTCTGTACGCTAATTCACCCCTAAATATTGATAAGTGGAGATTCCTTCCAATTAAAGACCTAATTGGTAAATAAACAAGAAAAGTTCATTTTAGATTTGTTTGTTTGGTTGGTTTGCAGTACTGGGAATCAAACTCAGGCTCTTGTGCTTCCTAGGTAGATGCTTTAACACTTGAGCTAAATCCCTGGCTCCATTTTAGATTTATAAAGGATTCGCTTCCTTATTACTAAGATTAATAGAGAACATGAACAACAAGATCTCTCTGAACTTTCTACAATACAGAACATTAGCTAATGCCCATAAAGTAGAACAAATGTTAGCACTCCATCATTTTGCATGAACAATCATTTCTACAGCTAATTTGTCTGCCATAGTATTGTTATTTTCATTATATATAGCAATGGAGAATTATTGGCCAGTTTACAATAGAAATAGGTCATGCTAAGTTCAGCACTATTGCCAAGCAAAAAGAATTTATGTGTGCAGTATTTACTCTTTATATTAAAAAATCTAAGCATATTTCCCTCATTTAAATTTTCTCATAAAGCCATTTTCCACAGATAAGTAAATTTTTAGAATGTGCTACTTCATTCCTATCCAGTGCAGACAAGAAACATATTTTCATAAACAAAAAGCAATAGGCCATGCCTTTGCCCTTTGCTCTTTTTATTTTCCACGCGTTATATGCAATAGTATATGTCTGCTTCACTCTGGGCAATGAAATTGAATATTGATGGGATTTGCTAATGATCAGATTGATGATGAAATTTTTGGCACAGAATATAAAAGTCCGGTTCCTTCTAAATTCAACAGGTTTAATTTGACTTGACCAATTAAAGTGATTGATAAGTAAATAAACTAAGAAAAAACACACTAAAGAGAATTCATATACTATGTATTTTTCAACCATGTTCTCCTTAATAAAGAGTCATAGTCAGTGTACCAAGAGTTACACAACTTGCTGATATGGACTCCAAATGTAAGACAACATGGCAGATCTTATTTTTTTTAAAAATCTGGATATATGAAACAATTTAAAAATGTTTGATAATTTAGAGATGCATAAACACAGAAGTAAAAAGAAGTTGCTGATAAAATTTATCCTGTATTTTCTATAGAAGTCAAATTCATAGTAAATTCTGACAGTGCTCAAATAAGTTAACAGTGTAACATAAAAGACTGTTTCCCTCAAATGATAATTGTATATGCAAAGTGTTTAGCAAAACATTTTTTCATTAATTAGGCCCAACAGCTACAAATGTATTTTAAAGATATCAGGCACCTCACGTAGAAAACATAGCTAAGGCCTTCCCTATCTTATTATAAACAATGTTCTGCACTGATATGTTTTTAAAGAACTATTGATGAAAGACATTTGGTTACAGTTAATAATTGAAGATTATAAAAGCAAAATATGAAATAATATACACTGATAAGCGCTTCAAAATTAAATTGTCTTATAATCACCTACATACAAAATTTTAAAATTTCCTAGATACAAAGCTTAAATGAAGTAATTACTTATTACTCTAGAATCACATTACATATAATAATAAGATACCCAAAAGAACACAAAAACATTACTACTCAAAAAGCTGGCCTTACAGAAATAAAAGATTGTCATAAAAATTATTAAATAAATCTGATAGGATATGGCTATGCAGTATCTTGCTATCAGATGATACTGAGTTTAGCTTTTTAGATTACAAGTTCCTATCTTTGATTCTTGTTCTTTTGGAGTGTTTTTGTTTTTGTTTTTTGGTACCAAGGATCAAACTCCAGACTTTGCACTTGTGAGGCAGGTTCTAGAACCACTGAGTTAAATCCCCAGGCCTTATCTTTGATTCTTCAGAGCTCCTCTTCCTCAAAAACACACTGCCAGGAGTACCATGAACTTTCCAACATTGTTCATATCCCCTGAAGTCTGTCTTCAACTTTTCTAGTGAAAACAAGCCATTTTCATGGCAGTTCCTATTTTCCTAAACTCTGAAATCAAATATCTTACAGTAATATTTGTATCAGAGTGAAAGTGTAACAATACTGAATGTTTCTTCACTGAAAACTTTCAAAGTAAAAATGAATTCTTCTTCCAATTTTTCGTACCTTTTATTTTCTTTCTTCTTAAATATTCTTTGGCTTACAACTGCTAGCTAAGTATTACTCAAAATCATATTTAGTATTCTCTTAATGATGACTTGAGTTTATAAGATGAATTCATTTTTAAAATTTATTTTCTAAAAAAAAAATCAAGGTTCCAGTTATAAAATAGCTCATATATATATATATATATATATATATATATATATATATATATAATTTAACAAATCAATTCTCACAACAGCTCATGTTGCAGATGAAACTGAATCTTGGATTTGAATTTAAGTATAGTTTCATAATCCAAAAATAACAGGACAGCCAGGCGTGGTGGCTCACGCCTGTAATCCCAGCACTCGGGAGGCAGAGGCAGGAGGATTGCTGAGTTCAAGGCTTGCCTGGGCTACATAGTGAGCTCGGGGCCAGCCTGAACTACAAAGTGAGACCCTGTCTCAAAATAAATAAATAAATAAATAACAGGACATGGATCCCTATCTTTTTCCTACATGGAAAAGAGAAGGTTGTTTATATTACTCATTTAGTCAGGTTTTGGGCATTCAGTAACCCCAGTGGGCTGATGGCTGAAGGCCAAAACCCTTCAAAGAGAATCAAGACAAGACAGGTAAATGGCCTTCATGGTCTTTCCTACAGGACTGTGTGCTAAGAAGATCCACAAAAGAAACACAACATAAAATAGGAACATATTCAGAATCAATATATCCCAGAGGCTTTTCGGAAAAATAGATAAACTCATTAAAACGACAGACAGTGATTAGTTTCAGCGTGGTGATTCATCAAGCTTAACCTCCACAAAAACATTTCAAAACCTGAAAAGGAGGGAAAATATCTGTGCCTATGATTAATGAAGATGTAGTCATAGCTCATAGTTAGAATTTCTAGTATCTGCATATAATTTTTTTTAGAAAGTAATGTTAGGTGCTGTGCAGTTCATATCTTCAATACCATCATTCACTTCTACAAATCTTTTTTTTTTTTTTTTTTTTGCTTTTTGGAGACAGGGTCTCGCTTTGTAGTTCAGGCTGGCCCTGAGCTCACTATGGTGCCCAGGCAAGCCACCGCGAACTCAGCAATCCTCCTGTCTCTGCCTCCCGAGTGCTGGGATGACAGGCGTGAGCCACCACACCCGGCATTGTGGTATGTGGTGTTGATTGTTGGTGGGCGTGTCTCCACGCCCAGCATTATATGTGGTTACCGGGGATCTAACTCAGGTTCTTGTGCTTGCGAGGCAGGCGCCGGAACCACTGAGCTAATCCTCCGGCCCCTCTACAAATCATAATGGTATTAAATAAAGGTGGAAAAGAATACTGTATACTCAATAGATATTATTAGATTTTAAACTGCCAATAATTTGTAAACAAAGAGCATTCTCATACCCTGTGAAAATTGTATTCAAAGGGATATAAAAAAGCATTGTGAAATCTGAAGTGTATGTTAATGTATCCCAAAAAAGAAGCAAAATCTTCAGTTAGCTGTAGGAAAAAAGTGGCATAGAACTGTAGAGTAGCTTACATATATATTCTTTAACTTAAACCAATACTCTCAACAGAAATCTTCACTGTTAGCTGTAGAAAAAAGTGGCATAGAACTGTAGAGTAGCTTAAATATATATTCTTTAACTTAAATCAACACAACAGATCATGTTGTAGATAAAATTGAAGCTATTTCTACTATTCAATACTTATAAATATTTTATAAACTATGACGAATGATATATAGGTTAAGTTTTAAACTAATTTAAGAAAACACATTTTCTGATACATCAGCATGAATCTTCGGTTTCATTTGTGAAACTCAGATGCCACCTATTGTTTAGAAAAATAAATACATCATCTTTTTTAGAGATCTCGAGGTGCCCACAACTTTCATGCCTCTGGAAAAACTGAATATCAGGTACAAAGACAGAAAATGATACTTCAACTATGAGTAATAGAAATTTCAAAGACATGAAATTATTAAGTGATGTTCTCTGAAATTTGTATCATGAGGTAAACTATATGCCTCAGTACTCATAGCTGCAAAACACTATATTACATTTCAATAACTTTTTAAAATATGTAGTTTTAATTACATTTTTATTTTTAAACCATTTGTCAATTTACATGCATTTGCAAGAAGTACAAGGAAATCACATTTATTTTTTATCTGATTTTCTTCATCCAAACTAACTGTGACATTCATAGTGGCCATAATACTGACATTGGTGCAGTGAATATAGAGAATAAATATTCTCATGATCGACAGGATCTCTTATGCTGTTTTGTCTTGGTATAGCCACAACCCCAACCATCCTGCCCACTATCTCCTCAATCCCTTGAAACTACTAACTTGCTCTCCACTTCTATAATTTTGTCACTTCATAATGCTCTGTAAATGGAATCATTCAATATATAAGCTTTTCACTTATAAGGTTTACAACATATAAGCATAACATGATGAAAAGGCATCCAGCTGGTAATGTGTATCAATGCCTCCTTCTCTCTTATTACTGAGTAGTATTCCATAGGATGGATGTACTACAGATTGTTTGCTAATTCACCACTTCAAAGACATCTAGGTTGTTTCCAGTTTCAAACAATTAGAAATAAGGGTGCTGTGAACTTTGGTGCAAAGGTTTTTAAGTTAACATGAGTTTTGGTTTCTCTGGAACAAATTCTCAATAGTGCAATTCCTGGGTTATATAGTAGTTCCCTATTTAATATTTTAAGAAATTATCAGAATATATTTTCAGCAAGTTGATTGATCCAGTGTCTTTTCATCTTCACCAGCATATGATCATGATGCCATTTTTTATTTTAGTGATGCTGCTAGGCATGTAGTGATATCTTGTTGTAGCACTAATTTCCATTTCTCTAGTGGCTAATGGTGTCAAACATCTTTTTATGTGCTTATGTGCCATCTGTATATCTTCTTTGGAGAAATATCTCACCATAACTTTTTTTTTCTTTTTTTCTAGCCTTGTTATTGACAGTTGAGCTCTCAGAGTTATCTATCTAACCTATGTACCAGTCTTTTATCAGATACATCATTCACAAATATTTTCTTCTAAACTGTTCCTTATGAGTGAAGCTTTCAAATTTTGACAAAGTATAATTTATCAATTTCTTTAAAGTACTACTTTTTAATGTCAGGTATAAGAACTCTTCACCTGGCTATAGAAACTGATGACGTCCTCCTACATGTTTTCTTACAATATTATAATTTTATATTATGCATTATATTTATATCCATTATATGTGATGAGTTCATTTTCTTATAAACTATGAAACTTATGTCAACAGTCACTTTTGGGCTTTGGATGTGTAACTTCTCAAGCACTATTTGGTGAAAATGTCCTTCTAAATCTCTGATAATAGTCAAGCATATCTGAGTAATTCTATTTCTTGAGTCCTTCTTTAGTTATACTTGTTTATGTATGCAGACCTCCACTATTCTTTTTTATTGAATTTTTTTTTTTTTTTTTTTTGAGACAGGGTCTAGCTTTGTAGCTCAGGCTGGCCCTGAGTTCACTATGTAGCCCAGGCAAGCCTCAAATTGAGCAATCCTCCTGCCTCTGCCTCCTGAGTGCTGAGATTATAGGCATGAGCCACCATATCTGGCATTGTGGCCTGTGATACTGATTGCTGATGAGTGTGAGTCACCAAACCCAGTAGTGTTGTATGTGGTTACCAGGGATCTAACCAGAGACCTTGACCTTGCTAGGCAGGTGTCAGAACCAGTCAGTTAAATCTCCAGCCCAGAACTATTTTTTTATATTAAAAAGATTGTTTCAGCTTCATTTTTAAAGATATTAAATAAGTATTATAATTTTATTTATTTGAATTCTTTTACTTACTTATTTTCTTTTACGATTTTCAAACTAATTCCCTCTTGTCTTTGAGCTTGTAGTTTCTAAAAGAAATCTGTCACATTTTTGTCATTGTTTAAACTCTATTCTCAAGCTGCCATCAACTACAATATATAAACCAAATTCAAAAAATATTTGTAATTTCTACTTTTCCACAAGTCAAGTATATTTAATTACAAACTCATGTGGTTTTGATCTCTATGTCATTGGCAGTACATAAGTACTTCTAAAATAAATTATTTACCAAAACAAATACTAAATATAATAACAAATATGGATTTGTCTTACATCTCTGAAGAAAATATGCTATTATTTTTAATATTTTTGAGTCAGTAGTGCTACATGAGATCACAATTTATTGCCTGTTTTGACTATCAGTTAAATTAGTGTTTCAAATAATGATGGTATTTTGTTTTATTTTCTCATTGAAAAGATATATCTCTAAAGTTAAGGCTAGCTTTGGATTGTGAAAAAGAGGAAAGGGGATAAAATAAATCTCCAGTTGACTACCTTAAGGACTTTTCAGAAATTCTAGGAAATGGATGAGGGCAAGTGTCAAGAATATCAAATGAAACTTCATTATTTATGGATTTTAATTACTCATGATATGAGACTTCCACAAAATACTGAAAGAAATTAGATATATTTAAGAAAGACATTTTTCTTTGATTAGTATAATTTTTGATGCGCAGTAATTACATTCATCTTGGGAAACTGGTACATAAACACATCACATTTTAATCATTTTACTTTCCTTTCTACTCCCTTTTCCCTTCTTCCCTTCTCTAGATGACCTTTCCATCTCTACAAAGCCTACCTCCCTCTTTCCTATCATCTCTTTTCTTGCTGCTTTTTAAATGATTTATGTTTTAGAGTTCTCCTACAACAGAAACAATATGATATTAAGCCTTGTCTCTGATTTATTTCACATGTCATATGGTCTCAGGATGTATCCATTTTCCTGTAGATGACTCAAATATATCCTTCAGAGCACAGTAGTAATCTATTGCATACACACACACACACACACACACACACACACATACATATAAAATCACATTTCTTCATTCATCTATTGCTGGTCATTTAAACCACCTCTATTTGGAAAAAGTAGAAGTAATCATTTAATATTTTCAGTTCAATATCAAAGCAAGGACTTTATGGAAGAATACAGTAATATACTTTTTACTTCAATAAAGATTAACCTTTTTCCACTTTGTTTTCTTTCTCTTTGTCTGAATTAGATAACAGAAGGTCTATTCTTTTTATTACATTACTTCCCCTCCATATCAGAGATCAAACCCAGGACCCTGGGTTTGTGAAGCAAGTGCACCACTGCTGAGCTAAATCCTCAGCCCTCTTAATGTTACTTCTGAATGAGCAATATTCAAAGTCCAGATTGAGAGGGAGATAGAAGTAGCAGAGAAAATCAGAGAGTCTGTCATACCTAAATCACTGGTAGCTACTTAAAACAAAATACAGTACATTCATCATTTCTTCCTCTTGCAGAGTTTTAGAAAGATAGTTGGCTATATAGAACTTGTATGACAATCATTCCTTTAACCTTGTTACAAATATATGATACATACTGCTGATTCTGTGACATTTCATAAGTTCCAGCTGCATTTTTTGGTATATATAGTCATTGAGATAATATACAGTCCTTTAAAGTATTATTAGTACTGTTATAATTAGTATTATTATAATTCTGCCTATCACAGGGCATAAATGTTTCATATAAACCAAAACATAATTCCTTTAAAAAACCTAACAGATTTTTAGGGTATAACATCTGCAGTTAGCTGATAACTCTTAATACAATATAAGATGTTTTGTCTCCTAGGGCAGACATATTCAGTACATGCCTGCCAAAATACAATAAATAAGTATTCATAAGAAACTTAAAAAGTATTGGTTGAATGGAAAATTTAAATTTTTTGAGAAAAAACTCCTAAAGCAAAACAAATTTTTTTTTGAGACAGGGTCTCACTTTGTAGTTCATGCTGGCCCTGAGCTTACTATGTAGCCCAGGCAAACCTCGAACTCAGCACTGTCTCTGCCCCCCAAACATTGGGGTTACAGACATGAGCCACCACGCCCACCCAGCATTATGGGGTAGGCTACTGATTGCTGGTGGGCATGAGTCACCACACCCAAGGTCATATCATTGTATGTGGTTACCAGATCAAACCAGGGACCTTGAGCTAGCTAGGCAGGCAGCAGAACCACTGATCTAAATCTCTGGCCCCTAAAGCAAATATTAATTAACCTTATTTTCCAGAACTCAATAATTGTTCAAGACAATTAGGTGACAGATTTCACCTACAGACCTGTTAGTTATTCCAATAAATTCTACATAAAAATAGTAATTCCTAGTGAAGTAAGCATGACTTTACTATTTCCCTGAATTATGAGAGCCTTGACTACAAAAAATACCTAAAGAATAAATGAGTTAATACATATGCAGATACAATCTAGGTATATAAATGGACCATACATAGATATCATTTGGCAATAATAGAACAAGTTCTCTAGCTTAACTCTTCTTTTTATTAACTTCTACTGATGAACTTTGATCATTGAAAGACTCTTAAAATACATTCATTCTTCAATAAAGATTCCATTCAGTAAATACTTAACAGGTGCTGAGAATGGGCTAAGAAATATAATAGATGAGAGAGGATGCTAATTCATTCAATGTAACAATCCTTCCATGTGCCTGAACTGTCTTGTATTCAACTATCTTAAGACTGTAAAACTTAGCGACACAGCAGGTCACCACTCATGGAACTACAACTCCAAACTACCTCCACATTTTGGCATGAAGCAGCAGAAGAACAGACCAAAGCTAGTACAAGGAAGGAAATTATAAACACCAGAGCAGAAACCAGTGAAATTTGATACGGAAGGCAATAAAAAAAAATCAATGAATCAAGAATCTAGTTCTTCCAAAAACAAACAAAAATAGAAAAACATGTAGGCTATTTTACAAATAAAAGGAAAGAAAATAAATACAATTAGAAGTGAAAAAAAAAAAACCCTGAAATCACAATTAACACTGCTCAAAGACAGAAAACTATTAGCAACTACTTTGCAAAGCTGTGCACAAGTAAATTGGAGAATTCTAAAGAGATTCCTAGGTACATAGGAATTACCAGAATAAAACCAAGAAGATTTAACAACCTTGAACAATCCAATAAAAAGCAATGAAACTTAGACAGTAATAAAAAAGAAAACCTGCCAACTAAGAAAAGCCTATGTCTGGATAGATTCACTACTCAATTCTACAAAATTTCAGGGAACAGCCAGCATCAATACTCCTAAGATCTTTAATGACATGGAAAGGGAGGGATTACTCCCAAATACACTCCTGGGAGCTAGTACTGCCCTGATTCCAAAACTAGGCAAGGATTCAAGTGAAAAAGTATTACAGGCCAAGAACTTTAATGAAGATAGATTCAAAAATTCTCAACAAGGTGCAGACAAACAGGATGTCACAAACCATTAAATCATGGCCAACTAGGCTTCATCTGATGGATGCAAGGATGGTTCAACATACACAAATCAATAAACACAGTACATCATAAAGCAGGACAAAAAAATCACAGAATCACCTCAATAGATGCAGAAATAAAAGCCTTTTAAAAATTCAATATGTTCATGAAAAAATATTAATAAAATATGTACAGAAGGGCTTTTATCAACCTGACAAAGGCTATTTTTGACAAACCCATCTTAACATTAAATATGGCAAAACTGAGTGTTTGTTCTAAAATCAAGAACAGGACAAGAATGTCCATTATTAACACTCCTGTTCAACATAGTACTCAGAACAGTAACATGAGAAATTATGCAATTAAGATGTAAAAGCAAATATAGAGGAAAGGAAAATGTCAAGTTATCACTATTTGCAGATGACATAATCCTCTACATAGAAGATTTTATATATTCACCCAAAGACTCCTAGAATTATTAACCAAATTCAAAAATGTATCAGTTTAAAAAAATCAATACAAAAAATTGATAGCATTCCTGTATGTTAATAACAAATTAACTGAAAAAGAAATCAGAATAAAAATGTCATTCACAAAAGCATCAAAAAATTAAATACTAAGGAATTTAACTACTGGCAAGAAAGTGAAAAAAATCTCTACGAAGAAAATTTTAACATACTGAAAAAACGAGGTCAAACAGAAAATTGAAAGATATCCATATCCCATTCCTGGATAGACAAAATCAATATAGTCAAATGGCCACACTTTCAAAATTGATACACAGATGTACTGTAATACCAATGAAAACATCTATCTTCGGGAAAACAATTCTAAAATTCATATGGAACCAAAAGTACCTAGAACAGCAAAATCAATCCTGGATAAAAAGAGTAAAGTGGGAGATATCACAATCCCAGATTTGAAGTTATACTACAAGTCTACAGTTAAAAAAAAATAGCACATTATTGGTGCACAGACAGACAGGTGGGTCAACAGAATAAAGGATGCAGAAACATCCCAAGCACGTTGAACTATTTGATCTTTAACAAAAGGGTCAAAAACATACACAGGAGGAAAGATATCCTCTTTAATAAATATGTTGGAAAACCGGCTATCCTCATGAAGAAGACTGAATCTAGACCCACATCTCAACATGTACTAACTCAATGTGGATCAAAGATCTAAATGTTAGAAACAATCTGCTACAAGAGAAAAAAGTTAAACTTCTGAAGTTTTAGCCAATAGGCAAGGACTTTCCAAACTTTCAAAGAACCCCAACTGCAAAAGAAATAGCATCAAGAATCAACAAATAGGAACATATCAAGTTAAAAAGCTTTTGGACAGCAAAGGAAATAACTGCCAGGAAAAAGGAATGCTTCTACATTGTTGGTGGGAATATAAACTAATACAACCACTATCAAAATGATTGTGAACATTTCTCAAAACAACTAAACCTAAACATTCCACTTGACCTAGTTATTCCCCTTCTAGATATCCAGTCAAAATAGTGAAAGACATAATACTACATCATACTATACTCATGTTTACAGTAGCTCAATTCATAATAGTTAATCTTGAAAGCAGCCTTTATGTCCATTAGCAAATGAATGGATTGATGATGGGTAGCATTTATATACAATGGAATATTATTCTTCTATAAAAAAAGATAACGAGTAATTTGCCAGAAAATGGATGCATGATGAGACAATAATGTTAAGTGTAAAAAATATACACACAAACTAACATAATTCCATTGTCTTTTACATGAGAAACACAAAATATCAATAGAGAGCAAAATAGTAAACAACAGAAAATAAGCACATCTATCTAAATAAGGGAAACAATGGGAAATAATAAAAATATTAATATATCTTGTGCACATATATCAACTCCCATAAGTAATATAAACATCTAATAAAAAGTAAAATTTAAGGGCTGGAGGGTTAGCTCAGTGGTTCCGGCGCCTGCTTCACAAGCGCAAGGACCTGAGTTCGATCCCCGGTAACCACATATAATACTGGGAGTGGAGACACGCCCACCAACAATCAACACCGCATACCACAATGCCGGACGTGGTGGCTCACGCCTGTCATCCCAGCACTCAGGAGGCAGAGACAGGAGGATTGCTGAGTTCGTGGCAGCTTGCCTGGGCACCATAGTGAGCTCAGGGCCAGCCTGAACTACAAAGCGAGACCCTGTCTCAAAAAAAAAAAAAAAATTAAAATGAATAAAGGATTTTTTATCTCTACAGGACACAATAAATGAGGGAATCAAGTTCAGAATTTTTACTATTATTAAAATTTTAACTGTCTCTCTCTTCTTTCTTCTATTTCTCACCCTCTTCTTCACCCTGTGCTCTCTCTACCATGCTGTGGTTCAAACTCAAGCAGGTTAGAGAAACATTCTACCACTGACCTACATTCTCAGCCCTTTCATTTTTAATCCTGTCTTTTCTTTTGAACACATTTTAAATTCCCTTTTTCATTTCAACTTTGTTTCCTTGACTCTGTCCTGGAGCCCCCTCTGTCTTTGTGCTGTTACTTCCTTCTCCCCACCCAGCATGCCAACATTCCTCACATGTCTGGATCCAGCCACACCCATCCTTCCTCTTTAGTATCCTTCTCTCTCACTCATTTCTTCTAGGTCTCATTAGTCTTCCTGTTTGCATGGTTACTTTCCTATTTCCTAGTTCACCTTCTTTCCTTACTGATTCTTTTAAACAATTACTGATTATCTTCATATAGTACCTTAGGTTAGTTAGTTCTCCCATCCAAGTACTAACCAAGCCCACTTTAAGGGAGTTTAACATAGAATGTTTCAACTTTATAATGATATAAAAACGGCACATCTTCAATAGAAACCACACTTGCTTTCAAGTTTGTATCCTGCCCATCTCCTAGACTAGCAAGATGCTATATGATACTCTCTTGCGATGACGAGTGACTGTGGCCTGGAACTCTCAGCCACAAGATCACAGAGTAAACACACGACTAAAGTGATGTTTGATAGAATAGGTGCATACGTACATTTCAAATTGTAATATTTCTAATTTTGATAGATTTCTCAGAACTTAACCCCACTGTATCTGCATAACTGGTTTTCAACCTCCCTTTCTGAATAACATGTCTGTAGTAGGAACAATATCCTTTATCTATGGTGAATTTGCTTATCTCTAAGCAACATGAGCCCCATAAAGACTAAAGAAAAAGTAGATTAGGTATTTTATATTATATAATCTGATCTAGTGTATACTACTGAAAAATGTGTATTCTCACAGCGTATCTCTGATCAATTTCATTCTGTCTCCATGTATCTCACAACCACCTAATCTACAAAGTGAAGCAATGTTTAATTTGTCCACTAGAGGGCAAAGAGTTACACAGGGAAGCAAAGTGATTTTTTTTCTAGAATTATACATTTAGTTATAAATAAAAGGTTTCTCTGATAAACAAAACAAATACCAAGTTAAATATCTTAAAATCACCTTAAAATTTATTCATGGAAAATGTCTTCCAAATTCCTATTACACTGGCCTTACAATTATTTCTGAATCAGAAACATGATTGAGAACAAGAAAAGGACAGAAAAGTTAATAAAGGAAAACTTTCTTAGCTATACAGATTAATGAGGTTCATAATTTATTTATCAATGACAGGGATTTAAAAATTGAGTAAGTCCCATAAAAAACCTTGTGAGTAACTGACCTAGATTTTAAAACTATAATCTCTTACAAATAATACCTGTATCTAGAAAGGAAATACCAATAACCAAAAGAAAAGTGTATATTTAAATATGTAGTAATTCATATAAGGCTAAATATCATTTTTAGTGGAGCTGATTGTTACAAGAAATCACTAACTTAGAACCTGTTCTCATACAAAGGACTACTATCTAGGGTATAAAGACCCAATTCAAACATGGGTATCTGCAATGAACAAATTTTTTCAAATGAAGAAGTAAAGGATGCTAAGAAACATAACAAGACATGTTCAACACCACAGTTATTCAAGAGATGCGAATGAAAAACCACACTGACATTCCATGTCATTCCACAAAGAATGGGTGCTATCACAAAATCAATCCACAATAAATCCTGGGGGCTGTGGGGAAAAAGAAACCCTTTGCCACTGTTGGTTGGAATGTATACTGGTGCAACCACTATGCAGATCAGTGTAGAGATTTCTTAAACAACAGGACTCAAGGTCCTTTTGGTCCCTGCTATTCCCCTGCTAGGTATATATACTAAAGAATTAAAATAATTATACCACAGTGACATATGTGCACCCATGTTTATAAAAGCTCAGTTTGTGATAGCTAAATCTTGGAGACAGCCCAAATGCCCATCAATGAAAGACTGGATAAAGATGTGGTTTTTAATAAAATGAAGAATTACTCTGCATAAAGAATGATAAATGAGTCATTTATACTCCAATGGATATACCTTGAGGACATATTCATAAAGGAAATAAATTGGACACAGATGTATAAATACCATATCTTTCATCTAGTATAAAAACTGAAGGTGTAAATGAATGTAAAATTATGACAGGTAATGGGAAGAAAATTATGACAGGAAATGGGAAGAAAACACGCTAAAAGAAAAGAGTAAGAGCAGGTAGAGGAAAGTAAAGAAGGGAAAGAAAAAATATGATAGGAAAAAGGAAATAAATCTTATGTAAATAGGGGTTGGAGTTTGTAGGGAGGACAGGAGAAAGGGGAAAAATGAGAATCAAGATGTGTCATGTATAGGTACAAACTCTCGATGTTGAATGTATGTATAAAAATGTACCAATAAAATCAATTTTTAAAAAAAGGTCTGGGACCGGAGATTTAGCTCAGTGGTTCCAGTGCCTGCCTCGCAAGCGCAAGGTCCTGGGTTCAATCCCGGTAACCACATAGAATGCTGGGTGTGGTGACTCACCCCCACCAGCAATCAACACCACATACCATAGTGCCAGGCGTGGTGGCTCATGTCTGTAATCCCAGCACTCGGGAGGCAGAGGCAGGAGGATTGCTGAGTTCGCGGCAGCTTGCCTGGGCTACATAGTGAGCTCAGAACCAGCCTGAACTACAAAGCGAGACCCTGTCTCAAAAAAAAAAAAAAAAAAAGGTCTGGATTTCACTTATGTTTAGGCATATTGACTCAGTGGCAGAAAAAAATTCAATGCAGTACATTGCTAGGATGGTACCATGGTTGCTGTTGAGGGCCTCTAGCTTTATCTGTGTTGGAAATTAAGAGCAGAAAACAGAAAACAGGAACATTTGAAGCATTTGTTGAAAGGAGAGTCTCCAATGGATGCATGTATTACACAGATGAAACATAGGAGAAAGTGATTGTTGAGAAAAAACAGAACAAAGGAAAAAATGCCTTGAGATCTTTTACCAGAAGAGGAATGTATCTGGCACACTGAAAGTCCCCTGGGACATCTTTTTGTGTTGCCACACCTACTCTCAAAGTTAGTGGAAAGCACAGACTGTGACTTTAATAACTCTCTATTATGATATTAATGTAATAATATGATGTATGTACGATATTTCTAAGTGTTTTAAAATGGAAACCCAAAGACTTTTGAAATTTAAAGCCATAATGTGGAAATGAGTGGAATAAGAATTGTATGTAATTATCAAATTAATATAAATTTGAAGAGATTAAGATACGTTAACTTGGGCTGGAGATTTACCTCAGTGGTTCCAGCACCTGCCCAGCAAGCACAAGGTCCTGAGTTCGATCCTGGTAACCACATACAATACCAGACATGGTGACTCACGCCCACCAGCAATCAGTACCACCTACC
>PVIC010024950.1:0-25644 GCA_004025085.1 Thryonomys swinderianus
GCCCAGCATTATATGTGGTTACTGGGGATCGAACTCAGGACCTTGCGCTTGCGAGGCAGGCACTGGAACCACTGAGCTAACCCTCCGGCCCAATATCAAAAATTTTACAACTATATTACATACCCTCAATAAGTAGTTAAAATCTCTGGCAACTAAAATGGAACATGAAGCATATTCAACAACTTTTTCTCTTACAAAAAAGCTACTAAAAGAACAATATCCTGAGGGTACATGTTGATAAAACCTAACAAAGGAATTTTGAGAGAAAAACTTTTGACATTTTTTGATGTTTGGGATAATTGAACTCTATTTTCATCCCCAAAACAAATTTTGGTGACAAAAAGGAATAGAATTGGATTGAGGAAGAAAAAATTAAGCAGAAGTAATTACACCCAATTTAGAGAAGAAAACGACATGTAGAATTAAGAGCAAATCTTAGCACATTCTAAAATTATTCTTTTTTGGTTAATGTTAATGAGCAAGGAAACGTGAATATTTTATATGTAATTGGTTAAGGAATGGGGTTGCGGAAGCCAGGCCTTTCCTAATACACTCTGGATGCATCTTCTTTTGGATTAAAAGCCCCCAAAAGAATTCTAAATCAACTATTCTACTTGTGGTTTCCAGCTGTGAGAACTATACCTTTCACTATAAACAATGGTCCTGAACTTGAGGTGGAGAGATTACTGGCTATTATAAGAATTGGGGATCACTATTGGACTTTAGTAACCAGGTTTTAGGAATGCTAAGTATCTTGCTTTATGAAGTTTGGCCCTAAATAAAGCAGTATGAGCCCCCCCACATGATCTAGATCAGTAGTCCCCAAAGGAAATGCAATGTAAGTTATGAATGTGATTTTAATTTTTCTAATCACATGAAAAGTAATATAAAATAATAAATAAATTACAACATTTTATACAATCAAACATACCAAAATATTATCACTTTTTAGATGGAATCAATACAAAATTGTAACATAATTTTTGCAGTTTTAGTTGTACCAAGTCTTTGAGAACAGTGTATGTCACATGTAAATCACATTTCAATTTGAACACCAAATTTTCATTGCAATGAATTGATCTGCATTTATATTTCATAAGATCCATATTTGAAAAAGGGATTCACATACCACAGTTATCCCAAACATACTTAAATGTTCTCTGAATAGGATTTTTGTTTTGTTGTGCGGCAGCAAATCACAATTGGCACTCACTGGGACATTTGTGATGTACTTTCTATTCTTTCCTTTTTCTGTTCTATTTTGGTTGCAGTACTAGCTGTTGCTTTTCCATTTGAGTCTATGCCAATATCATGCCAAAATGTTTTAATGTAAAATTTAATTTTCTTTACTTATTTTAAAACTGGAAGCACAATTTCTCAGAATTTTGGTATTTCAATGCAATGATCAGCTTCACTTTACATAGTTACCACTCTAATTTGTGCTGCCTACCTATAATAGTCAAATAAATATTTACATTTGAATGTAGAAAAATTGTGAAAATTTGATCAATATTTTTGACAATGAATAGATTGGCAGCGTGTATAAGTTCTGTTGGTGCAAGTCAGTGCGTCTGCAGTGCATGTCAACATAGAACAACTTACACAGCACAATGTAGAAATACAGTTCTACAAAACAGACATGATCATTGTCTCACTCTAATTCTGTTCTTAAATTCAAGTCTAAATTCACCGGAATAGAATGACCTAAAGTGTTCTGGCATCTTGCCTCTGACTTGACCTCATTCCTGTCACAGTCCTCTCTCTCTTCCCTGGCCAATGGGCTCATTGCTGCGATTTGAATAGGCTAAGCCTGCTCCAGCTCAAAGACTTTGTGCTTGTTTTCTCTTCCTGGGATCCTCTGCTCCAGATAAATGTGTTGAGGCTCTTTGAGAATGCTATCAAACTTGCTCTTTCTCAATTTCTGTATACTTCCCTCTTGACTTGTGTTACTTCATAATGGTTCTTTCTATTCAATATACTGTATGGTTTGGATATGTTTCATCTACTGCCTTTCTCATGGTCTTTCACTCTCTTACTAAAATGTAAATTGCATGAACATAAGAACTGAATCACTTTTGTTCACCACATGCCCAGAAGCAACAATGCAAATTATAAAAATTAATACTGAAAATTTAAATCAGAAAAAAGAGAAACAAAACAATGGGCAACAATAGAAAAGAAAAAAGTTGCAAATAAATAATCAAAGGAGAGCATAAGGGCAACTGCATGGCTAACTTTCAAAATCATTATCTATAATTTGAAGTCTTGCATCATGATGGATAGTTTCTTTTCTCCCTTTAGGGTGTGGCCCTCAGAGAATAAGTAGAAGAAGGAGGAGGAGGAGGAGGAGAAGAAGAAAAAGAAAAAAGAAAGAGAGAAGGAAAATACAATGATTTCTTTTTATTTTTATTTTGATTATTTTCTAAAACATATATGTACTATAATTATATGAAAACAATTTGAAATAGATTTTAAAATTTAAAGAAAATTCCTCAGCAATAGAAAAAAAATGTAAATCCCTTCTGCATAATTCCAAGAAGAATAAATTGCACTCTTAGAAAAACTACATCCACCCAGTATGTCAGATAAAGAATGCAATTAACAATCAGATGGTTAAGTATAGGAGTATTTCCTAGATGAATGTACAATATATGATGTAGTTTATGGTTCAGAAAAGTATTACCATTCTATATTAATTGATAGTTGTGATAAATCTCACATCAGTCTCTTGAAATATATTCAGAAAGATAAAAGTTTAGTTTTGTTGAAGAGAGGAAAAAATGAAGGGCAAAAAAACTACGATGGTTATTAACATCAGCTTGATCTACGTAGTAACGTCAAGCTAGGATTATTGTTAACATTATTCAGTAGGTGATATAATCACCAATCTCATTTCTTTGAACTCATTCCTGTCAAATATAGCAGAAAGGCGCATTCTTTGCTTCATTTTTTTACTCCTTAAAAATGCACATCTTTCTCTTCCATTAATTTTGAGTTGCTATAAGAGCTAAGATCCTGCCTTCACTTGAAAACTAAGTTTTGTAGTACTCAGTTGGCAAGGATATAAACATACTATCACTAGACACAGAGTTTACATGGTTATGGGAGTTGCTGAGAAGGTTCAGTGGTCTCTTTTTTTTTCCACATAGAATAGAACTCATGGGACAGAAAGAAGAATAGATTAAGGCCTCCTGCATGGGTGCATGCATACATGCACACACATACACACAGCTGTGCCTGCACACATGATAGAAAAAAGCTAAGAGAAAGGCAGCAAGGCAAAAAGAAATGTAAAAATGTGGACTGACAAAAGTAGGGTGGAGCAAAGATAAGTGACTGTGTGGTTCAGCTCTGCCTCTTTTTGAAGGCAAATAAATCTCTTGAAAATTCTCCTATTGTCAGCCCGTGGAGGCCTCGCCTGGGTGTTTGGACAGCTCGTGTTTCTTGTGCAATGGGCTGTTAACTCCAGTATATATATTATGCATATTGGCTAGAGCTAAGCAAGGCAGCTTCTGTTTGTAAATAATGCAAGTTAATGTAATGTATCAAATGTTAAATTAGATAAATTTTTACTTGACTAATAATATCAGGGCACTGGAGTTTTCTGTGTCACCTAAATAAATGACATTAATGTCAAGAGCTACCATCCCAGCATGAAGATGGCATTAAAGAACCACACAGATTTTCATATGGTTATTTGGTGTTTCTATAATATAGAGAGACCTGGTGCCTTCATTAAAAAAATAGGGTTACATTTCTCATTTCTCTCCAATATTTCTTAGTTAACATTCGACTTCTGTATTTAAAAGTAGTTGGTTAAAATTTTGAGGCTTTTCTCCATACTATTTTTGAAACACAGTTTGATAGAAATATAGAAATATATCTTTATATGGTTCAAATATATAAAATATTTAACCTATTAAGATAATGTCTATATTGATTTTAAAAATAATGAGAAAAAATCCCTGGCATCTTCTTTTATTGACTTTATATCCAAAATTCTCAATAGAATTGTTATGGTCTCATACTTAGTTTTTCTCCTCTGATTTTTTTCTTTGCTCTCTCCAACCCAGCATGTATATGATTTCTCTTTTGAAATGGCTTTTACTGGTCACTAATGACTTCCTTATCACTAAATCCAAAGAAAACTGACTCTTACCTACCTTGAGTTTTTAGCAGTATTCAATTATTTGGCCAGATTTAGTTCCTAGATTCAACAATATTTTCAGCTAAGTCCATCCTTTCCTCTGGGTTCCAGATGTGGATGTATCACTTGCAACTGATTTTGCTCCTGGATTATTTCAAGGCGTATAAAAAAATTCAACATTTTTAGAAAGAATGAAAATGAGGAGAACAATATTTTTTCTTTTTTTTTTTTTTTTGAGACAGGGTCTCGCTTTGTAGTTCAGGCTGGCCCTGAGCTCACTATGTAGCCCAGGCAAGCTGCCATGAATTCAGCAATCCTCCTGTCTCTGCCTCCCGAGTGCTGGGATTACAGGCGTGAGCCACCACGCCCGGCACTGTGGCATGTGGTATTGATTGTTGGTGGGCGTGAGTCACTACGCCCAGTATTCTATGTGGTTACCGGGATCGAACTCAGGACCTTGTGCTTGTGAGGCAGGCGCTGGAACCACTGAGCTAAATCTCCAGCCCAGAGGAGAACAATATTTTGGAGATACTATTACATAGTTATCTTTTTTTAACTAGAAAAAAGAGAAATGATGTAAGATTACACCAACTTTAAAATGCTTCTGATGACAACTGAAGTTTTTTTAAGATAGATAATTAAGTATTATTTCATTTATACATTACATTTATGAAGTTTGACATCAGAGTGGTGCCAAAGTGATGCCTGAGGAGACTTAACTGACCTTGATAGCAAGAGGTTCATTTGATTAAAACAAATCTCACTTTAACTTGGCATTCAACACAAAGTTAAAAAGTACAACTAAAAATATGAAGGCAAGACCATGATAATAAAGCTAGATGTGGAAAGGGGCTCCAACCTTCCACCCTTTCTTGTAGTTTCCAGCTACACTTGTAGCTAACCACAGTTATGGGTCACTAAAAAGCTATGGTAAAATGCATAAAAGTGCAACAAAAGTTTTCAAAATCTCTTGGCTAAAATTGTCCTTAACTTTTTATAGCTAAAACTAGAGAGATTTATGACAAAACATCACACTTATAGGTAACTTCCATCAAGTAAATAGTCTAAGAGCTAACAGGTTAAAATCACTATTTCAGTTTCTAAATGTGACTCTTTCTCCAACCTTCTTTTCCATTCTAGTGCTCTTGCTTAAGTTATACATGCTCTGATTTAAAAATTATGCTTATTTTTGCCTACAGGCTGCCAAAATCCAAGTGTCATGCAGATGGAACCAATGACAAATGTGGTAAATACCTTTTAACAGGATCCACCATACTAATCTTGTAAGTTTATAACTGCTAAACTACAATATAACTTCCATTTGGGGCCCATTAAGTAGCTCTCTGGAGAGGTTCCCTAATTGTGGTCTATCTCACTTCTTTGATCCTTTTCACCTTAAAGGAGTTAAATGATAAAAAACAAAACAAAACAAAACAAAAAACTCTGCCCTTTCTCTCCTAACTGAAGTTGTGGGTACTTCTTTGGAGGAGGTTTGTATTGCAGATAGCTACATTAGTTAGAAATTATTATAAGGCAGTTAGAAAAAGATGGATCATCAGAATAGAAAAACAATTGAGCAAAATGGCACCAACCCAAGTTGTTCCAAAATGGTGGCTTATGGAAGATATCCCAAAATGGAGGTCTTGGGAGTTTGCTCCAAAATGTCAGCAGCCTAGGGAAACTTCCAAAATGGTGGCCAAGGGCTATAGTCACCCAAGGTTTTTGGAGTTCACAACTTGCCACAGATTTTCTTGGGTACTGGAGTTGGATCTGTGGGATTAAACATTTGTACTGCTGCACTGTGGACTTTGTTTGGTCCCATTCTTTGTATCCTCTTGTTTGTATTTTTTGGAATGGGAATGTCTATCTTCTTCTATTGAATGCTGGAAGTATTTGATTTTATTTTCATTTGTACAGGTGCTTTCTCCTAAGAGTTTGCCTTAAACCTCAGATAAGACTTTGAACTTGGCCTTTTCAGCAATGCTGAAACCATTAAGGCTTTGGCAACTCTAAGAGTTGAATTAAATGCCTTTTCAATAGAGGCAGAATGTTATGGATTGGGTCTGAATGTTCCCGCTAAGCCTCATGTAATCATAGGCTTGATCTAGAGTATGTAAAGCTGGAAATGATTCATGAAACAATGCTAAACTCAGGGGCACTAGGATTAAGGGTCTGAGTGTTACTCACCCTAAGTAGTCTGAATGAGATAAGAGGGGCAGGAAGACTTTTTTAGCTCTCTCTTGTTACTGTTGCTGTCTTCTGTGTGGCACATTGTTTTTTCTCTGCCATGCTTGCTTGACGTCTCTGTCTTGGAGTTATCATTTGTGGATCAAAACATCTAAGTATAAGCCAAATAAACCTCTTCCCCTTAAAAAATGAAAAAAAAGTCATATTCACTGGTTTGCATTCTAAAAAGAAAAAGAAAACAGATACTACATTTACTTACTTCCCCTAGAGATGAATAGCAGTGACTGATCTTCTAAAAAGACATAAATCTGCCTAGCACACTTCCTTTCCAGAAATTCCTTGTATGGGACTTATTTTCCCATTTGCTCCCAATTCCACCAATGTTACCTAGATAATGACACTTGTAATTTTTTGTTGGTCATGTTTTTTTTTTTTCCCACCACATGCCCACCTCGTGATTTTCCACTGGGTCTTATAGTTTTGTCCCACTTTTTACCTACCTCACTCAGTAGGTTGCCCTATAAAACAACCCTGTGGGGTGAGCAACCCTCTTTATAGTTTCTTTTCTGTCTCTCAGACACAGAGACTTTCTTTCTCTCAGCAAATATTTCCTTGCCTTAAAAGAGTCACTTAAATTGATAGATTTTGTTAACAATTGCTTGAGAACTCAGGAAATCCTTAATCTTGTACAATCACCTCTTCTGTTCATAAAGTTCATTAGGGTGTCAAACATACAAGAAGAAATGAAAAATGCAATTTCAGTCATTTATCATCAAGTACAAGAGTCTTAAAGAGAGAAAAGAATCATTCTGCAAGAGGGATGTGGGCTTCAAATTCCAGTGGAAACTTGTTCTGAGCTGAGTTTAATCACATGATGCAAAAGACTTTGACAAAGTGGCAGATGAGCCTGATCCCACCCATTCACAGTGCGTAGTTTCCCAATTTGTTACTTTGTGTCTCTCAATTAAACTTTTCAATTTCAGTGAGATATAATCTAGGGATAAAGTACTTGAAGAGAAAGAAGTTATCCTCAGCGGTATTGCACAGAGTTTGTCAAAACTTCTCATTCCATTTTTTTTTTTTCTGTATGGTTGACTTATAAGGAGCTTCTATCCTGGTGGGTGCTGTTCTAGGCTGATTCTCATAGAGAATCTGCATGAAACAGAAGAAAAGGAAAGTGTGGTCCTCAAAAGAATTACCCTTAGAAAAGCTTTTATTCCAACAGGATTTGCTAAATCATAGAAGAATTTCCTTTTTGCTCTAGTGAAGTGGAAGGAGAGAAAGGAAATATAGAAAACAAAGAATAAAGAAAATAAAGTGTGTAACATTTAAAATATAAAGATTAACACTTGCTAATGCAGTGATTTAATAAAATCTAAAAGTAAGCAGCCAAAGAAGTTCAAATAGTAAGGAAAAAGTCAAGTAAGTAACTCTAATAATAAGAAGAAAGCATCAAATTCTTAGTAAAAAAATTAAATCAAGGCATGGAAGGCCTTAAAAATTAGTCATTCAAATTTATGATACACAGTTTATAAAACTAACAGTTAAAATTGCAGGTTAGATCAGGAAAATATATAAAAACAATAACAAGAGGGTAATTTAAAAGAACATCTTTCAATTTCAATTTGAAAAACTAGATAGAATAAAATAGTATAAGGATATACCCGTAATATAATTTAAAGGTTCATTAATTCAATACATTGTACATTTTGTACATTAAAGAAATGACACCTTTTTTCCAGACCACTGGAATATTTGTACAAATCTATTTTCCTCTAGGAAAAATGAATCATGAATCACAGATAGCAGAAAGACTATTTTTGACATACAATTAATTTAAAAATAAAGGAAAAATCACAGTGCAGCAAGCTAAAATCAGGAAGGTCTGAAAGAAGTGGAAACATGTGTCTTTATTTTATTTCATTTTACAAGAAGTCAGTAGGTATTGTCTTAACATATGAAACAAAAAAAATAGAGGCTTAGATATCTTACTAAACATTATCCGAGTAATCACTGGAAGACACCATAGGAAAAGGTCTCTCAAAATATCAGAAGAAACATTTATAACCCATGCAAAATAAAAACATCATAGGATACAAAAAGAACTTTACAACAGAACATAACATAGATAATGAACTAAGACTCTATAGATACAACATTGAAACCTTAAAATGACCAATTCTTTCATTAAAAGAGATTTCTTATTTATTCAACAAAAACTTTAGTAGAAACATTTCCAACTGCTTTGAAGAAAGCACACTATTCCACATATAGCCTTCTATTTTATCATGTTTGTATTCTAATGGGAAGAACAAAACAATATCTAAATCTCATAAAATCAGAAGGGAAAAGTGTGTGAGAGGATATATGGGGATTGAGAGGAGGCTTCTTGGGTCACTGCTTGGAAAGGCTGTCTGAGGAAATGTGTTTGAACTCATACTTGGGCCTTGATGACACCACAAGGACTGAGGGAAGATGTGTGAGGTGGAGGAAGCGGGTGCAGACGAAAACGCGCGGCATGTGGAGTGCCGGAACCCTGGAGTGGATGGAGTTGTGTGGTCTTTAGGGCCGTAGCCTGCATTCTAACAAAAGTAAAACCCAAGACTCCTTAGGATTAAGCAATTCCTTTAGGAATGTGAGTAGGAATCAGGAGTGAGGTTGGAAAGGAAAGGGAGTTAATGGAAGGTTGTCATAGGAAGGTACCCACTGCTAGGGCCACTCAGTTATGAGATGCACCTCGAAACTCTTTTTCATCAAGAAAGAAGCAACTTTTTCTATGAGCTCTCAATCAAATTGGTAAAGGGCTGTCTCAGTGATTTATCTTTTTTGTACTTTTGGATCACACGACTGTGAATGTTGATCCCTTTAATTGTTAGCACTGTCTGTGACATCAGAGAAACCTTAGAGAAAGTGACATAGAAAATTAAATTTATTGGGCAAAGGGTTTAGCTCAGTGGCACCATACTTGCCTTGCAAGTGCAAAGTGCTGAGTTCAATACCCAGTACTCAAAACAAAATGAAAAAAAGTTAAAGTTATTATCAAGTTGCTGTTGTGGGAAAATGATGTATGCTTGGGTCCCAGATGTTATAAATAAGCTGGTCACTGCACTTAGGACTAGAGTGAGAGGATTTGAAGTAGCTCAAATGGGTTTGGTGAATACAGATACTAGGAATTATTACAGAAGATATATGTGAAAATGAAGTACTTTCAACATACTGAAAGAAATAAAATGGGAAAAGACATTACCTTATGGTGCAGGGAAAAGAAGTAGGAGTCAAAATATTAATGCCAGATAACTGAATTCAAGGCATGGTATTTTTTAATGATAAAGTTTTATACAATAACAAAGCTTAGAGTTCATAATGAAGCTGTATTATGAATCTTTATGAACTAAACTATATCACATGCAAATTTATAATTTACAGCATCGAATATATATAAGCACTCATATATATGCATATATTCTTAAAACAGAGATCATAGCTTTTTAAAAATAACTAGGAAACATTTGCAAAAGCTAACATACATTCTACACAAAGCTAGAAAGAAAGTTTAAATAAATTAGAAAATTATGAAAAATTCTGACCATAAATCCTTAAAATTATAATAAAATGAAATGTCATTCTAGTATCTATTCTCCATGCATTAAATGTGTGTTTTCATCCAGAAAATAATGACAGGCTGCATTAGTACATGTAAAAAGAAGTGAATCAGTTCAGAGAAAAAAATCATAACTATTTATGTTGCTAAAGAACAAATATCAATAAATACAAAGTTAATGACTCTACAAAGCACAAGGAAGGAAAAAATAAAATAAAAACAAAACAGTGACATAGAAAAAAGGAAAAAAATCAATTCTTGAGATTCAGGTGAGGGAATTCAGAATTGTCAAGTTGTGTTTTTGCTTTTGTTTTGGGGAAACAGGAGGAACAGGTAACTACTAGAGGCCAAATGCAACATGGAAGAGAGGTACTAAAACTGCAGTGGATGTCAGCATTCCTTGAAGATCTTGTAAATATACAGATGATTGAGACTTAACTCAGAGTTTCTGATTTAGTAAGTTTTAGGTCCAAATAATGCAAACCTAACGATTTTCCAGGTGAAGTTGATGACTGGGCACAGAGGTGCACACTTTGAGATAGGGTGAGGTAGAGGAACTCTAGGTAGTATAAATGAAGGGGAAACAAAAAAGAACTCAACAAAATTTAGTGAGGTAAATAACCAGAAATAGAGGACACAAGATTTCAGTGGTTCTCGACTTTGACTGCCATAAGACTCAAAAACATTGTTTCTCTGTCCTTTACTAACGGGTTGAATCAGAATCAGTGAGGCCAGACTGTAGCTACAAGTGCTTTTTAAAAGCATCCCAAATGATTTTTGAGACCCAGAGAGTTAGAAAAGCATTAGAGTAAGAAATTAGTCATATAAATTTAGAAGCTGAAATTATAGTTAAGAAATTGTCACGTATGTATAGAATGGAAATTCTAGGATCCAGGAAGAGTTACCTTCTTACTTCTTTGTTGATTCATTTTGAAAGAAAATTGTCCATTATAAGTTGAAGTTTACGAAGAAGAACTGAGCATGCCCTATTTGCAACATCACAAGCATTTTCAGTCCTTTCTCCTATCTGCTTGTAGATCGGCCCATTGGCAGTTCTGGACTGTCTTTATCCAGGGCATTCAATGCCCCACCTTATAATGAGAGGTCAGCAATCTTTCCTCTATTCCTGTATATGATAGAAAACATTTTTTGAAATAACACATTTATTGAAATATATGGAAAAAACTGTACAGTTCAGAACATTTGTAGCATATTTTACTTGTTTATATTACCATTATCACTATCTAGTTTTAGTTTTTCTTTTCATACTAGGGCTCAAACTTGGCAGGCAGGTGTGGCACCACTGAGCTATATCTCCAGATGTTTTAGTAAATTCTTAATACTCAAAATAAAAAGTGGTATTTGTTAGCTATATTCCTCTGTCCTTCTGAGCGGTTACAGTCTAAATCTAGAGCCTCACAGGTTCAGCGGTGGGGCTTTGGGAGGATGATTAGACTTTTAAGGCTACATACTCATTAGTGGTTTGGGCTGCCATACTGTTGGGAGATGATGCCTCATTGGGAGAAGTAGGTCACTGGGGCTGACCCAGAAGGGCACAACTCCCCTCTTGCTTTCTGCCTTCTTTCTCTGTGACCTGAAGTCCATAGAAAAACAGCTTTTCTCCACCAGATCTTTGAACTTCCTGTCTGGGAGAAAGCCAGCTAAGGACTGAACCTTATTTTGTGAGTCAGAATAAACCTTTTCTTCTTTGAGTTGTGGGTATTTGATATTTTATTTCAGGATGAGAAAGTGACTAAGTCTTAAGCTGTTGGTAATTAACAGTTGCCATGGATTTTTCTATTTAGAACAATTAAAATTCATTTTTAGCCTGATGAGTTACTGGAGGCTAGGTCACCATGTCCTCAAAGCACAGAATAACAATCAGGTTTTTACTCAAAATATAGCTCATAGTATGATATTCATTCCACCTTATTCATGATTTTTCTTTGCATGATTCAGTTATCTATGGTCCATAGTCTAACATATTACAGATTATCTGTTAAATTGCATGCTATTCTATGTGGTTTGATGAAATGTCATGCCATCCTAATCCTCATGTAATCATTCATTCATTCAGTGTGCCCATTGTATATATACTACTCACCCACTGGTCACCTAGTTACCATCTGGATCATCAGGCTGAATATTGCTGTATGGCAGTGCTTCTGTTCAAGTAATATCCCAGTGCTGCTTCACAGTGGTTACACCATTCACCTCTCTTCGTGTCATTGTACAGGCACTGTGTCATCTCACAGTCACGAGAATAAGAAGGACACGTGTACTACACTAAAACATACTGAGAGGTAGGGATCATATTTATAAAACTTTTATTATGCTGATATAATTGTTTTGTTGTTGTTGATCATGTGTTATCATTCCTAATTTATAAATTAAATTTTTGGCAGATATGAATGTACAGAAAGAAACAATGTGTATACCACTTGGTGCTATCCACAGTTTCAGGTATCCACCAGGGGTCATAGAACATATCCTCAGCTGACAAAGGGAACCTACTTTATATATCAGTTGGCTCCCATATCTAAAGATATTTTTATCTTTCTCTAAAATTAGAATATTAGATGGAGTACATTATTTCTTAGGGAAAATTTTGTCAAGTGATTTCCAAAAGTTCTCATGTTAAAAATTCATAAAACATGGGCCGGAGATTTAGCTCAGTGGTTCCAGCGCCTGCCTCGTAAGTGTAAGGTCCTGAGTTTGATCCTGGTAACCACATACATTGCTGGGCGTGGAGACTCACGCCCACCAACAATCAATACCACATACCTCAGTGCTGGGTATGGTGGCTCACGCCTGTAATGCCAGCACTCGGGAGGCAGAGACAGGAGGATTGCTGAGTTCGAAGCTTGCCTAGGCTACATAGTGAGCTCAGAGCCAGCCTGAACTACAAAGTGAGACCCTGTCTCAAAAAAAAAATTCATAAAACAATTGATAACCATCCAGATGCCAAAACAGAAGCCATAAAATACAAGACTGATTTATTTGACTATTATGCATTTAAACTCAGTACCTCAAATATGTACACAGTAAACTGACTTAAATATACAACGGACATGTGAGTAAAAAGTATGGAATTTTTTTTTTTTTGAGACAGGGTCTCGCTTTGTAGTTCAGGCTGGCTCTGAGCTCACTATGTAGTCCAGGCAAGCCTCCAACTCAGCAATCCTCCTGTCTCTGCTTCCCGAGTGCTGGGATTACAGGCGTGAGCCACCACGCCCGACTGAATTTTTTTTTTTTTTTTGAGACAAGGTCTTGCTTTGTAGTTCGGGCTGGCTCTGAGCTCACTATGTAGCCTAGGCAAGCTTCGAACTCCACAATCCTCCTGTCTCTTTCTCCCGAGTCCTGGGATTATAGACATGAGTCACCACGCCTGGCAAAAGTATGGAATTTTATAAATTAGTGAGAAAATGATGCCACAATGGGAGGAGGAAAGTTAAAAGACTTGAACATCCAATTAAAGATGAAAAATAAAACATGTAATTAACATAGGAAAAATTCTTGACATCACTGAAGTTGCAAAGGTAAAAATTTATTTTGTTTTGGTTTTGCTTTTTTTTTTTTTTTTAAGTTTCGTTTGAGAGAAGTATTTGTTTTGTAGTTCAGGCTGTTTCTGAACTCAGTATACAGCCCAGGCTAGCCTTGAACTCATGGCAATCTTCCTGCCTCTGCCTCTCAAGTGTGTGAGCCACCATCCCCAGCAGCAAAAGCAATTCTTGGCCACAAAGACATGACAGGTATATCACAATCCTCAAACTGAAACTGCACATCAAAGCTACTGTGAAAACACAGCATAGTCTGTGTAAAGGTACAAATTTAAACAATGGCTTGTCTTTTAAATAAAGGTAAAGATTAAAATAATATACTCAGTGTTGGTAAAGATGAGAAATGAAAATATACTGTTGAAAATGAAGGTTATAATGTTTTCAAATCTTTTTAATTTTATGAAAACATTGAACAAAATTTTATAATCAAATTATAAGAGAATAACTATAGTTATTATTCTTTGTATCATTATTTTCAAAGCACAAGACAAAAGCCAAAATGATTCTTGCAAAAATTAAAAAGATTATAGTGCAAAGCTTTCTTTTTCAATGAAATAAGATAAACTAGTAGTACAAAAGAAACTAATTTGTATATTTATTGAAATAGTTTTAAAATAATGGAATTTTTATGAGGAAGTAGACCTCTTCAAATGACAGTTTATAAAAGGTAATTTGATAACACATAACATAATTAAAAAGTTTTAACCTGCTGTATTTTGAATTTTATCCTCAGGAAGTACACTTCTATTATATATTTTATGTATGTCATTTGTAATAATATTTATAGTAAGGAAATTTAGAAAAGTACAAATATGAAACAAGAGAAGTTATTTAATTGTATTTTGGAACATCGATGTGTTCATTAAATATATTTACAGTCCTGACAGATAAATTAATGAAAAAGCAGTTCATGAAACTGCCTATGTAATTATCTCATTCTGATGAGAGTTAAATGGC
Organism: Thryonomys swinderianus; assembly: GCA_004025085.1. Lineage (NCBI taxonomy): Eukaryota > Metazoa > Chordata > Mammalia > Rodentia > Thryonomyidae > Thryonomys > Thryonomys swinderianus. The sequence continues at coordinate 14,453 of PVIC010024950.1, forward strand.
AAAAATAATAACAATTATTATACAAACAGAAAAGCGTCTTTTCCTGTATGTTACAAAAAAGATTGAGAGTAAACACATTTTAAATATCATAATTTAGGATGTCATTTTATTTCCCTTTTATTCATTTTCTATATTTTCTACTAGGTTGCCTTTTAAATCAGAAAAAACTACATTTTATATCAACATGACAAACACAGAAACATTGTTACCAGTGTATGCTAGAATCCAGTTTGAAAATTTCACAAAAGTCATAATTTTCTGTACTGGGTGGTTAGCAACTTCTGTGGAGAAAGCTTTGGAAAGGAGGTAAAATACATGATTTGAGAAGAGGGTCAAGAGATTTTGTCCAAATATTCTTCATATGCTCTGACTTTGTCGCAAGTAGTTGCCATGTGTTCTGACTTGTTATACACAGTTGCCCAAAACACACGAAATCATGGAAGTCGTTAGTAACTAACATATTTAGAGCAGTCGCGCCTCTGACCATGGTGCTGAATATTCTCTGTACTCTGGAGTACAAATTTATACTTTGAGTACAAAATCTCATGAGAATCAGTCAGTGCAGGAAATAATACTGCCCAAGAATTCTGATCCAATATGCTTGGGAGTAAAACCTAGGAATGAGTGTGTGTGTGTGTGTGTGTGTGTGTAAAACTTTTGTTTTTCTGTTACCTATTGTTGAAGTCAGATTCCCTAGGAATATAGATGTTTTTGTCTCAGGAATTCTGAATTAAGAAGAGACAGACAGGGGACAAAAGAGAGATAGGAAGAACAACTTTATGAGGTGAACCACAGAAATCAGGAAATTTTCTCTACTTTGACTTTCAAGTAATTTTAGTTATTGAGGAAGAAGCCAGACAATAAATGTGTACAATAAATATGTGAAGCTATTCAAGGGTACAGCAGACAGAGAAATTTTATATTATTTTATTTTTATGGTAGACAAGAAGAAAACCAGCTGGTGAGAAACAGCATGAATCAGACATCGCCATCAATTCAGTTCTAATAAAGCATGCATGGCTTTTCATGACTTTATTATTTATATTGGTGAAAGGTATGTGGTTTTTACAAAATTTATACTTTTATGTCACAATTGCATCAATAACTATGATAATTCTACTGAGTTTTAAAAGTTATAAAGGTATTGTCTTGGCTAGTTTTTGGGAATATGTGTATCTATGCCTTATGTGTTATTTTCATATTTCCAACCAGCACCAAACTTGTTTAAAGTAATGAAATACTATTTTCTCAGGTAGCAGATCTTATATCGTTATAAATGTATTCGGGAAACCATTATATGATCCTGTTGAAGTCTTACAACAGGGGCTTAAAAATACAATATACTACATGGCCAGAGAAATAACAATGATGACAAGACGCAGGTGGAGCCTCTAGCAAACTGCTTCTACCAAAGATGACAGCTCCTAATCGAATCCAAAATGCTCCTATGTCCATAGTGTCTGGGTCATGCCTATTTTAAGAATGGTCACAAATTTCAATACCTACGAGGAAGCCCTAATGATTATGTTCTAAGCATTTAAAATATTAATAAATCAAAATGTGGGGCAAAAATGCATGAAATTTTCTTCTTTGAATGCTACCTTTGGCTTAGATCAGAGCAAAAAATTCACTCTCTGATTCCTTTCCTTCCGTGCTCACACAGAGAACTACTAATCATGATAAACAAGCTTTAATTTGGCAACATCAAAGAAAGGCTGAGGGGGAGGAGGGAGGAAAAAGGTAAAAGGAGATGTAGCTGGGACGAAAGGGAGGACAGGAGATGTAGAAAGAATTAAGACGTGTTATGTACATGTACCGACTCCCCATGATGAATGTAATCATTATACATTGCAACCATGTACACTGAAAATAAAAGTTTAAACAAAGAAGAAGATAGTTCAACATTTCCATAGGCAAATTGTGAACAGATTTATGTCTTTGAGGACTTTAATATGCATCACTGAGGGTAATGGTGAAAAGGAAGATAAATAGTTGAGACCTAAAGACACAGATATCGGAAGTGTATTTGGAAAGTGTCTTTTGACTTTGGAGGCACTTTCTTTTTCCTGTGTCAATAGCTTCCTCTTCCCCAAATTCTGCACTTGTGTGTACCTGTCTGAGCATGCTTTTACATTGCACTTGGTAACCATAGCTTGATAGTCTCAGGAAAACTGCACCCCACAATGATTCTATATTGTATCATTTGAATTGATGAATAAAATGAAAATTCATTATCTTAAAAAAAATCATTGAAATGCAGCCTAGATCACTCAGCTTTGCCTAACTTTCAGAAAAACTTTGCAGCCTAACTTTCTTGTCAAATATAACATTTTTGTAGAGAATGATTAATAAAATCTGTGGCTCATGTGTGTAAATCAGTCAAAAGTAAGCAAGCTAGAATATCACTAGAACACCATGGATTTGTCAAAAATGAGAAGGAAGATATTGGGGAGTAATGCATTATATTTAGCTCCTTTTTTAACTACACTTTAGTCCTAAGCCAGTTCTGAATTTGCAAGCAGATGGCAATGCGTAATTAAAATGAAAGCAAAATTATGGAAGGTGAAAGTAACTTATATCTCTCTGTAATGAGAGACATGATAAAAACTTGCAGTGAAATGAAGCAAAACTAGAGACTAAACTCAAATACCTGGCTGGGTAAAACAGCATCGACCATGGGGCTCTTTTTCCTTGGGTTCCACTTGAGAAAGGTACTGATTTATACCTAAGGATGGAAGGAAGTGAGGAAAATTTTTCAAAGCAAAATGAATACATATATTTCTGCATATTATACAAGCAGCTTGGAAACATAACTTTTGATTGCTTGTTGTTTTTATTACCGGGGGTAAAAGATGACATCCATCAAAATTGAAAGGAAATAATCACAATAACTTTTAGTACAAATTCATTAATGCCAACATGGGAAATTATGCCATGAACTCTCAGAGCATAGATTAAATGTTAAAAACAGACAAGTGAGATACAGGCTTTGCTTTCCTTTTAAGAGATCTTCCCTACTATATTATTTTATTTTAAAATGTCAGGGCAATGCATTGTAATGCTTAAAATGCAGCATGAATGCCTAGGAAAACTAACAGAAAAAATTATTTGCAGTTTCTTAACCTAGAATAATCATTATTAGTCATGCGAATTGTTCCTCTTGATAAATCACACAAAAGAAAATTGTGGACAATATGTTTTTAATACATTTAGCTATTTTATTTTATTCTCATATTTTTATTAATGCCTATTGGCAATACAGGTGAACAAGTCTATTTTGACAGATTTGTACATGGAGATACATTTTTTTTTTTTGAGACAGGGTCTCGCTTTTGAAGTTCAGGCTAGCTCTGAGCTCACTATGTAGCCCAGGCAAGCCTCGAACTCAGCAATCCTCTTGTCTCTGCCTCCCGAGTGCTGGGATTACAGGCGTGAGCCACCACGCCCAGCGGAGATACATTTTTTAATCATAAAACATGACAATTTAACATGGATTTCTCTGATTAATATGGATGCAGAACCATTTTGTATCATTTATTTTCAGCTATTATACTTGCTTGTTTATAATTTTTATCGATTTTCTAATAAAATTTATTTTTTTAATTGAATTCTTTACTGGTACAATTTATATACATCTCCAATCATATATAACATTGGGGAATTTGTACCAATACATGACACAGTCAATTCTCATTTTTACCCATATCCCTACCCACCCATACCTCCCCACCCCTTATATACGTGCTTTTATTTTCTTTTGGAATCCTATTTATTCCTTCCCCTCATTACATTCCCACACCAAATTTCCTTTGGGAACTTCCCATTCTACAAAAACTGTCATACTTTCTAGAGCTCATTTGCATCTACAGGTGCTCATATCAAAGAAAAGACCTGGTATTTGCCTATCTGTGATTTATTTATTTCACTTATTAGTGTGTCCTCCAGGTGTATCCATTTGCACATAAATGAATCAATCTTGTCATTCTTTATGGCATAATAATACTCCATTTTAAAGAAAATTGTTGTAAAGAACACAGTACATGAAATCTCATTAACACATTTTAAAGATATAGTACTGTAGAATTAGCTATATGCACTGTTGGATATCAGATTTCTAAACTTTTTTTTTTTTGAGACAGGGTCTCACTTTGTAGTTCAGGCTGGCTCTGAGCTCACTATGTAGCCCAGGCAAGCCTCGAACTCAGCAATTCTCCTGCCTCTGCCTTCTGAGTGCTGGGATTACAGGCATGAGCCACCATGCCCGGCCAGATTTCTAAACTTTTTATATTATATGACTGAAGCCCTACACAAGTTGCACAGTAAATCTTCATTCCCCATTCACAAATTGCTTGCAACCCTCTGGTTCCACAAGTTAGACTATTTTAGGTAACTGAGTCCAAATGGTATCCTGTCCTCCTGTGTCTGACTCGTTTCACTTAATGTAATGTTCCCAAGTAGCTCAGGCAAACTTGGAACTCAGCAATCATCCAGCCTCTGCCTCCCAAGAGCTGGGATTACAGGTTTGAGCCACCAAACCCGGCATTTGTGGTATGTGGTACTGATTGCCGGTAGGCATGGCCACCATGCCCGGTATTGTTGTATGTGGTTACAAGGGTTGGAACCAAGGATCTTGTGTTTGTTAGGCAAGCACAGGAACCATTGAGCTAAATCTCCGGCCCATGTTCACAAGTTTTTCTGTGGTTTCCTTCTTGTTGCAGCATATAACAGAATTTCTTCCATCATAAATACTGGAGAACATCCCATTGTATGCATATACCATGTTTTCTCTATCCATTTATATATCTACTAGCACTCGTGTATTTTCTCCCTTTTGGGTACTGTGAATAATGCTTCAGTGAACATGAAGATACACACACATACCTTGTGAACATGAAGATACACACACATACCTTTTTGAAATCCTGCTTTCAATTACTTTGGAAAAATGCCAATACACAATGTTTTTGGAACATATGGTAGTTCTAATTTTAACTTTTTGAGAAGCATAACTTTATCCATAGTTTATATTCCTACCAGCAGTGTAAGAAGATGTCAATTTCTTCACATTGCCACCAATACATATAATGTTATGATTTTTAAGAATAATGTCCAATCTAACATATGTGAGGTCATGTTTCATGTCATTACTCTAAAATTACTACTGTAATAGTGACTATGTTTTTCAAACCTCACCCATTTGCTTGTCTTTTGTGGAGAAATGTCTAAATTCTTTACCCATCTTTAAATTAGATTTTTTTAAAAAATTTGTTATCAAGATCTAGGTATTTTTCATTTTGAATCTATGTCAGATATATGGATTGAATATATTTTCTCATTATATAATTTGCTTTTTCATTCTGTTAATTATTTCTGTTACTGTGCAAAAATTTTCTAATTTGATATAGTTCCATGTCTCTCTTTTGTTTCCTTCATCTTAGGGGTCACATGCAAGAATTTTTTGTCAAGATGAGTGTTACAAAACATGTTCCCTTTTTTTTCTAGGAGTTTATAGTTTTTAATTCAAGCACAATACCAATGAACTACATCCCTGGCCCCTATATATTTTATTTGTTTTTGCACTATTTTACATTTCTTTTTTGGATTGCTTGTTGCTATCATATAGAAACACACCTGATTTTTGGTATGTTGATTTTACTTCTTTCTCTCCAATTATGATGGTTTGCCCCCCTTGGGCAATTGCTCTAAGACTTCTAGTACTGTAGTGCCTTCAAATTGCAAGAATTGGTATCTTTTACCAATAGCCCAAGCATTGTCTAACACTTTTCTTTACCATACTTTACATATGACAGCAATAGCTTAGGTTACAAGACAGCTGCTTCCAGTCCAAAAGCAAAGTTTATTTTTCAAGTTGGAAGACCCAGGAGGAGCAGAAAGAATCAAGATGAAAGCTGGACTCATCTTTTGAAAAGCTCTCTTGAAGCTCATCATAAAATAATTGCTTACATATTATTAAAGGTGAGTATTTAAAATGTTACCTGGTCTTTTGGCCAGCCTAAATAAAATCAAGATGGTAATCAATGAGAAAACAGGATCTTAGGTACTGATAACTGGTAATCTTTATGACATTTCTATTTTCCATTAAATATATTCTTATAATTACTTTGTTTGGCCATATATTATCCAGTCATATGAACATAATCATTTCACCAGTTCTCTTGTACTGGACATTATTTGCTTCAAATTATTCAAGGCTGTGAAGAGAGATGTGATGAACATCCATGTACTAAATATGTTTCTATATATCTGGGGTTATAGTTTTAAAATAAGTTTCTAGTGGAATTTCTAGATCAAAGGCCATTCATCATTTTAAGCCTTTTTGATGGATAGTGCCAAAAATTGGGCTTTTGTTCTTTGTGTGTTTATCATTTCTTGACTTGTAATTTTGGCTCAAGTCCAATGATTTTGGATGATGTTTCTCCAGTTTTGTCAACTATATCTCTTTCCTTCTGCCACTGCCATTAAAAATCATTGTCTAAGTTAATGGGAAGATGAACACAGTTTGTGATGAAGACCCATTGAAGTAGTGACTATTATGATGAACTCTTATGAGTAAATTATTAAATCCTACAGAATAGGACAGTTGTGTGGCCATAGACATTAGCTTGCAATATAAACAAGGTGGCAGATAAACTGGAGAATCACAAGTGCTGTGTGGGACATGGTCAATCACTCCTGCAGGGAAGGAAGGTGCTGCTTTTATAATGACTAAAATAAATTTCTTGTAATTTTTAGCAGTTCATACTATGATATAATGAGACTTTTTTTGAAGGTGTAAACATTTAGCTTTCACACTGCATGTAAACACACATGCATACACACACACAGCTATTAAATTTGTAGGTGTAGTTCAACACCCACAAAATATTCTGAGAGAAGAATTTTAAAATGTGAATTGTAAGGCTTTCCAGAAAGTGCAATCATACGAAGATATAGTAGTATATCTATATAGTATGAAATACTGTTAAGGTGAAATCAAATCCAGAGAAAAATTTTCCTATTATTTTAATTAATTTTTGGTGAAAAATCCAAGGCAAGGAAGAGACCTTTCTTTCTTGACAGGTAGGGAATGTTTGGATATCACTATGGATTCAGGTGAAAGAAATAGAGAAATCAGGAATCATTAGGAAGATATTGCATACCATATAAGTTCAACTAAGGTAGTAAATGTTGACTTTTGGAGCAAATTGAGGAAGTAAAGCAAAATAAGATGATGATTAGGCAAATAATAACTTAAATCATATGCACTGTTGTATGTTCAACAAATGATAAAATGATAAATACACCCATGAGACAGAGCCACATCCAGTGGAAGCCTTGTTAGAGCCTCTCCCTCACTGTTATCACACGTACCCTATTGCCCTGTTTCTTCCCTCCTCTCCTATTATTAAAATGTTTGACTTGAAGGATTATAAATACATTGATTGGGTCTGGTGACTTTTTGTTATAAAAGCTTCTTTTTAAAGCAGAGATACCATTACAAATTACATTTTATAAATACAAGGCCATTATTTAAATGTCAGTACTGTGACAGGTTTTTTTTTAATACATCTTTCAAGAAATAGCTGATAAATGTCAAGCGAAGAAATTTAAATATTATTCTGATAGACAAACATATGAAATCAAAATCTCCTTACTTTGAAAAGAAGGAAAAAGCAGGACATATCCAATCTGAAAAAGTATTTAGTGTTACATATTAATCAGTTTAGGCCCTTGATGTAACTGGCTGTTTCTATTTTCCTTCTTTGTCTCCTTGACTCTCTTCCCTGCCTCTACCACCTGGGAATAAACTATACCATGTCAGCCCAAGGATGTTAGGAACACATGACATTCATTAATTTCTTTTTATTTTTCCAGTTTTATTGAGGTATAATTTATGAATAAAATTGTATACATTTAAGATATACAATGTGATCATTGGGTAGATGTATACATTGTGGAAAAATGATTACTATTGTCTGGTTAGTTACAGAAACATTTCCCAAGATAAAGTCTAGGGGACCATAGTGAGCTCCAAAGGGCTACATAATGTTGTATATGATTTTGGGTATATGGAAAATGGAATAATTCATTTGTTAGATAACCAGCTTTGGCCTCTTAACTTTTTTTGGGAAATGTCCAACACTTACAAAAAGATGTTATGAATAATACAGTTAACAGCTATTTAAAACTAAACTAGTTTGAGAAGTAATACATTAATAATATAGTGAAATTTTCTAATAGTATATTTACATGGTAAAATTATAAGGGGCAATAAAAATAAAGTAATTGTAGCATGTCAATAAGAAAACATTTGAAACCAATGTTGAATTTTTTAAAAAGTCAATTTGTGGAATAGAATGGTAGGATTACAATGTGCGCATATCATTCCAAAATAATACAAGAGGTATATACTGTATGTATTGCATCATATAAGCCCATTATGTTGTATAAGTACATTTCAGGTAAGTACATTAAATTATAAATTATAGAATTATATATTATACATGTCTATGTGTATATGCAGTTTTAAAGCCTAAGAAATAAAGTACCAAATATTGTTTAGAGAAAACATATATATATATATATATATACATACATACATATATTTGTATATATACATATATGTGTAATTTATTAAATTTTGTTTTTAAACATGTTATACAATCTTTACAGGAAAAGTAATTTGGTAGAACATTATGGTAATGGAAGCCAACATCTGACTGTTGCATAGGTGGAGTAAAACTCCATTCTCTATATGTTCTATAGTACAGAGTGGTGAGTACTTAATGAGTACTTATGGTACTTAATGTCAGACTGGTGAAACCTAAAACTAGAAAATCTTGAGTCCACATCCCTAGTTCTGTCTTGTGACTAAGTCTCTGGAACAACTCTGGTGTTGGGTGGACACACACTGACCCATTCTGAGCAACATCACTTCAAGCTGTTTGCAGCAGTCTTGAGCCATGACTAGATCAGTAATAAGTAATGCATAGTAGTGTGGGTTTTAGTCCTACTACAGAGCTCTGCAGGTCTTTGCAGGTTGTGAGATCAAGGTGTAACACAGTTTGGCGTATGGCCATGGGGTGCTTCCTGCCATGGAGAGTCTCCTTAGGTCTGTGTGTAATACTGTGATGCTTGATCACAGCCTGGTTAATGTGGATGAGTGATCTTGGCTTAACCTCAGCCCAAGGAGAGGCTTATGGTGATGGACAACCTATTCTAGGTACGTCTCTAGTACAGTACAACGTGCCAACTGTGGCTTTGGGACAAACCTGGGATTGGAACACCCTTTAGTGATAAAACAGTGACAAAAACAGCAGAATTCCAGCAAATCTGGGCTTGGGACACAACCTTTGCTACAATGGCAGAAGTGACTACAGTCCTAGAGAAAATAAGCAGCCTGTTTAGAATTTCTGGAAAGATGGGCACCAAAAAGGGTCAGATTTGGAAGATTGAAATAAATGCTTAATCTTTCCATATCCATTGATGTTTCATATTAACAAGTAGCAGAACCTTCCAGGAAATCATCACTTCATTTAAGAACAAAAATAAGGTGGTCCAAAGCAAGGCAATAGTAACCAGTACAGACAAACTCTGGAATAAAGAATTCAAAGCTATTTAAAGAATTTATTGACCTTCAAGAAAATTGAGAGAAAATATTCTTTTTTTTTTTTTTTTTGAGAAAGGGTCTTGCTTTGAAGTTCATGCTTGCCCTGAGCTCACTATGTAGCCCAGGCAAGCCTCAAACTCAGCAATCCTCCTGTCTCTGCCTCCCAAGTGCTGGGATTACAGGCGTGAGCCACCACTCCCAGTGAGAAAATATTCTATACTGTAGTAGAGGAACTTAGTAGAGAGATGAACACAATTTTAAAAAATCAAACGCAAATCCTTGAGCTAAAAAATACAGGAAGCAAATTTAGGATGTAATGAAAGGTACCAATAGAAAGAGTGATCAAACAGAATAAAATTATTAATTAAATCAGAGAATGGCTATTTGCAAATATACAGGGGGAGAAGAAATAAAAGAATTAAAAGGCGTGAAGAAAAGCTGTAGGAACTTTGGAACGGCAGTAAAATTATGAATATTTGAATTACTGGGGCTTCAGGGGGACTTGAAAATGACAATAGGACAGAAAGTTTGTTGAAAATGATAAGAACAAACAAACAAAAAATTCCCAATCTGGGAGAATGCAAATATCTAAGTACCGAAAGGTCAATGGTCACCAGTCAGATTGAATTTATCCAAGATTATCCCATGTTATCCTGTAGTCAAATTGTCAAAGGTGAAATATAAAGAGAGTACTTTCAAGGCAGCAAGAAAAAAGAGAGGACATAATAAACTATGTAAGTGGGTGTCCCAATTTGTCTCACAACTGCCTTCTCAGATGAAGCCTTACAGGTCAGGAGAGAGTTGCATGAGATTTTTTAAAGTTTTGAAGGGGGAAAAAAAAGACTGCCCACAAAGAATACTGTTTTCCATCAAAGTTATTCTTTAGAAATGAAGGAGAAAAGTTATTTCCAGACTATAAAAAGATGAGAAAATGTGTTTCTACCAGACCTGTTCCTATAAGAAATACTGAAAAGAGTTTTTCAAGCAGAAAGAAAGTGACATTATTAAAAAGAGAAATCAGAAAGAATAAAACTCATTGGTAAAAGTGATTCCACAAACATAGAATGCTTCACCACTGTATGCATAGTGCAAAACCATTCATATCTTTAGTATGAAGATTAAAAACAAAACGTATATCAATAAGAAACTGCCAATACAGAGAAATATATAAAATGGTAGATCAAAACTCAAACTGTTGCGAGAAATTGAGTGCAAGTGTAAAATTTTTAATAAATATATTTTCTCTCTTTTTTTGTTTTCTTTACTTTTAAGGTCATGCTAAGTTGCTGTCATGTCAAAACACCTTGTTATAATCCAAAGATTGTGGGGTAAGCTGTCTAAGAATCATAAAGAAAAATTTGTAATAAAAAGACCAAACTAATGCACAGGAGATCAAAGCAAACTACTAGTGTAAATCCTTAACCACAAAGGAAGACTATGATATAATTTTTTAAAAGTAGAAATGAATTTCACTATAACTAGAAAGAAAATTTAAAATGGGTGTAATATGACTGTGTAATGGGTGTAAAATGGGTGTAATAAAGTATTCAATAGTTACTTTGAATGGATTGAATTCTTCTGA
>PVIC010024951.1:0-25646 GCA_004025085.1 Thryonomys swinderianus
GTCCGGCATTGTGGTATGCGGTGTTGATTGTTGGTGGGCGTGTCTCCACGCCCAGCATTATATGTGGTTACCGGGGATCGAACTCAGGACCTTGCGCTTGCAAGGCAGGCGCCGGAACCACTGAGCTAACCCTCCGGCCCAAAACTACATTTTTTATTCAATCATCTGTCATCGGTTATACAAGCTGTTTCCAGGATTTACCTAGAACAAGTTGTGTTGCTATAAACATTGGTATGCATACATTGCTGTAGTATGGTATCTTACTCTCTTTGGAGAGGATACCTACCGGAGGGATTACAAGGCCAAACCACCTAACAATGTCAGAAATGGGGGAATGTCATAAGGATGAGTAAATCCTGGAGGCAAGAGAGGGCTTGCATTTATTGATTTTAACATATGTATTTTAATTAATTTTAAGGTACATTTTATACATACATTATGACCACATTCAACATTGAGAATCTGTAGTTGTACATGACATATCTCGATTCTCATTTCCCCTTTTCCCTACCCTCCTTACAATATATATTTTTGATAAGTAATATTTCTCTTTACCAAAAATACATACTTATGTTTACAAATTAGACTTTGTAAACTTAAACCATTTAATTCAATAACGCAGCCTCAAGTCGTTAGACTTGGACCTCTTTCTGAATTTAGCTGCAATTTCACTTTATCCCTTCACTGGGATGCTGTCTACTAGGTTTCTCAGCTATAAGTTTTCATTGTATTTTTTCAGTCTCTTTTATCAGCAATTCTCTGTATTTGTGTCCTTACCTTGTTATCATGTTCATCACTATATCTTTTGCAAACGCTGCCTAGAACCAATCTTTCACTTAAGTGTAGAATGATGGAATGGACACTAAAGATCCTGAAAGCCAGACAATAAATGTTATAACCTCTTTGGAACAATAACAGGAGAAGAAAGAGAATGATGTCTCCATAGTGAACTGGAGAGATTCCATTCTACCAGTATTAGTTAATTGTTCTATATGCATCTGAATTTCTAGAAAGAGTAGTGATTGATTATGAATGAATATTGCCTATAAGTAAATTAATAAACTAATAAAAGGTCAGTACTTAGAAAGTAGTCATAAATGAGATATATGGGTTTACCTATTTCACAAAATACTGTACTAAAATACTTTCAAGGAATCTGCTTTTGCTTTATGAGTCATTACTTTTTATTCCATTGTATATTTCATTATTTCTGTATAATTTGTTTTACTAGCCCCCATCATTTGTCTCTGAGTTGTGCCTGAGATAAGCATTATATGCTAATGTATAAACATCTTTCTTTTCTGTTGATTATAGTCACATATTTTTTAACATTTTAATCATTACTGGTAATTATACATACGCATCATAATTAGGCTTAACATTGAGAACTTGTACCAGTATATGGCATGATTTAACTATCATTTATTCCCTATCCCCTACACACCGTACAACCCTCTCCCCCTATCTGCACAAGCCTTGTTTCCTTTTTTTTACCATCAATTTTTTTCTTTTCCCCTCATCACTTACATCCCAAACCTCATTTCCCTTTGAATATTTATTATTTCACAGTATCTATCATGCATTCTAGAATCCATATAGATAGACCTTCAGTTTCCCATACCAGAGAAAAGATATTTACACAACTGTGACCTATTTATTCACTTATGATTATGTCCTTAAGGTACATCCATTTGAGTATAAATGCCTCAAATACATCATTCTTTATGGCAGAGTAATACGCCATTTCGGAAATGGGCATCTGAAATGAACACACACTTTTCAGAGGAAGATGTAAAATCAGCTAAGAAGTATATGATGAGATGCTCAAAGTCACTGGTCATTCAAGAGATTCAGATGAAGACATCACTGAGATTTCATCTCACTCCACAAAGAACAGCTGCTGTTTTGAAATTAGCCAGCGACAAATCCAGGCAAGGATGTAGAGAAAAACGAATCCATCTCCACTGCTGGTAGGAATGTAGACTAGTAGAACCATTATAGAGAGCAGTGTGGAGATTCCTCAGAAAACTAGGATTAGAGATCCCATTTGACCCTGCTAGTCCCCTGCTGAGGATATACACAAAAGAATTTTGAGATTCATATCACAGCAACATATGTGCACCCATGTTTATAGCAGCTCAGTTTGTGATAGCTAAAACTTGGAAACAGCCCAAATGCCCATCTAGACTGGATAAAGAAGATGTAGGTTGTTTTGTTTTGTTTTTAAATACATATTTTCAAAACAAATAACTCGCTATGAGGATGTAGCTTAATGTTGGAGCACAGCACACAGCTCACATTTCCTGAATTTAAAGACCAGTACCACCAAAAAATAAAAAACAAAATGAAATTAAATCACAGGCTGTCACAGCTGGTCAATGGAAATTGCCACCAAAGGCTAAATGTTTTTGAATTTGCAAATACATCTGGGAATGATCCATGAATTATTTACAAACATATCTTGTACATTTTCAAATATAAACAACATTACGTGTCTTATTTTTATATGATTTCTCTTTATTTCTAATTGAGTTTTTTTTTGTAGAAAAAGGTTGGTTCCAATGATTTGAATATGATATGCCTTTACCACTGTTTCCAACTACTACATGGTCAGTTTTTATACATGTTCCACAGTATATAACATGGTTTAAACTCTGTATGTTACGTTAAAGAAATTTTATAGATTCCTCAAATCCATTTAGCAAGTCTTAGTCAAATAAACCTTATCAATTTTGATTAATGTTGTGGCTGAATGTTTATATTATACATATATATATGATGTTAAATGATTCATTTTTATGAGTGCTATTGTCATGCCACTTTCCTTTTCATTGTTAGATAAAATTTTTATCAATCTTAATTTTAACAGCAAATGAATTATTACCACTATACAATCAATGTCCAATTATATTTAGAATCATATGCTGGTGGTTTTTTGCCATTTCTATTTCTCTTTTCCATTTCAGGTATTTTTCCTTCAATTGAAAGAATAACCCTTGGTAATTCTTTTAAAAAGGTGAATGTCAAACCACCTTAGATGTAAAAATCCCTGAAAATACTTTTATTAATGTCCTTACTGTCAAAGAAGAAGTAAAATTCTTTATCTTAGGCCTTTAAAAATATTTTTCTCTTGGCCTTTGACATCTACTGATGCTGATGAGAAATCTGGGGTCAGAGCAACTGTCACTTGGTTTTAAAGTAATGTCTTCTCTTTCTCCAGAAACTTTGATAGCATTTTTTTTACTCTAAATATTTCATAGTATTACAACAACCAAGGTCCATGTGAAAGTCTTAAATTTTTCCTTTCTTCTAGAAAACATTCTACTCTAGCTGCCACAAAACTTTTGCTCTCCTAATCTCTCTATTTCAGGAGCTGCATTTTTATGCAATTCTGCAACTTTTTAAGCTTGTGTGCTTTTTTAAGCAAAAATTTACTATTCCATTGGATGCTCATTAAAAAAATATTTCTAATCTACTGTTTTTCATATCAGTCACTGTTTTATTTCTCTAATTTTAATGTATATAGTTTTTTTCTATTTTAAAGGCTTGACTGTAATAACATTTTCAACATAAAATTAATAGCGTATTAGTGTATGTTGAGAATCATGGAGAGTATTAGCTTTCCCATTTTTGCTCCTTGTTTTTTCTTCCAATTGTCTGTTGGGTGAAATTTTTCCTTCTTTACACTTCTCTTTCTTTCTAGCAGAGCAGTAATCAACTCCCCCAACTATATCCCTCTGTCTTCCAACTTTTAAACTCAGCTAATTTATTAGAAGCTGTAGCCTCAAGATGTGAGTAGGGAAATTATAGAAGCTAGTTACATTGCTACTACATTCTTGTAACGCTAACTGAACGTCTTTTTTTGTTTTACTATACAGCCTTATTTACAATGCTTGGACCTGTCCAGTAGTCGCAGCTTTCAGGTGAGTCCGGTTCTCTACTATACAGCATACTCTTGCTAATCGCTACCCCACAGCAGCCAAGCTACCCAGGAGTATGTGACACTAACACAGTGATTCAAATTCCATATTTAGAATTCAGTGTTTCTACACAAATACACTTATGGAATGTATACATTTTAAAGCTGTAAATACTCAAACCAATAAATGTCCCTCATTGTGAAATGTAAATTTCCCACAAGAGTATAGACACTGCAAGTTATAAAAAAAAAAAAAAAAAAGAATTTGGGAAAAATGAATGTTAGAAATAATCCTAACCATGAGGTTTTTGGTAAATTTCAAAAATATTGGAACAAATTTGCAGCAGTATTTTTTGTTTTAAAGAACTAATTTCTACCATACAGGTTTAAAATATGCTTATTATATATCTTGCTGAAAACCATTCACCTATGCACGCAGTCCAACCTTTTTTTGGTAATTATTATATTACACCAAATTTTTAAGAAGTTTTCAAAGAATTTCAGTGAATATCATATGTTCAATGAAATATATCATGTTATTATTACTTTTATTACTCACTAAGAATAAAAGAAGTACAAGTAAAGTCTTAACAGATATGACTTGCATTTGCATCTCAGGAAGCTACATTCAACCACAAAAAAATTATTGATTTTATTATTGCTAAACATATCATTTCCTCTCTACCTTACCTAGAATAATTATTTATTACCTCACTTAGAAATAATTATTTAGGGTGTATGCATTCTAATGAAGATTACAAACTAATGGTAATCCTATACTAAATTGGAACACTGCAGAAAAGTTTTACACAAAGTGATATGTTTTTGACACAATAAGAAATGTGCGACATACTCAACTAACAATTACCTTTAAGAATTTTAACCTTAGACATCACTAATTAATAGTCTTCTCTTTTATATTCTATTCATGACCTAACAGCTTTTACTGGCCAGAATGCCACCGCAAACTTCATTCATGTTGTAAAGTCATCCCTAATGTCCCTTGTACACCAGTTTTCACAAACTCAGACAGGGGTTCCAAAGGGAAACAAAACTATAGGGGAAAATGTAAACTTCAGGACTTCTCACCACATAAGGTAACTTTTAAGGTCTTTATTGGAACATTGTGGTAGTGTTCTTATGTAACTTTGGAAAGAAAATCCCCCAATTTTCCCAAACCTGAATTCTCTTCTAGATTTAAAACAATAGTTCTATGGACAAAGGAAAAAAAAATAAAATTACAAAAGCTCATTTGTCATGCATAACCAATAACGTCTGTGTGCTGAGCTTATTTAATGCAAACTATTTTAATGCAATTACTCCACATCTAACAGAAAATCAAGGAGCTGTGAGGTAGTTGATGGGCCACATATGGCTAACTATTGGAAACTTGGAACCAGAAATCCTACGTTTGCATTGAACCTGCTGTCATTGAGGAGTATCATGTTCTGGAACAAGTTAAAAATTGTGAGATAATGGGGAAAATACACACATCACTAGTTTTAGACCTAGTTTTAGTTTAGACCTGCCTTTTAAAAGATGTAAAGTGGCAGAAACTAACATCATTGAGGCTCATGTTATTCATAATAAAAAAGTAAATGATGCTGGGAGTGGTGGCTCACACCTGTAATCCCAGCACTCGGGAGGCAGAGACAGGAGGATTGCTGAGTTCGAGGCTTGCCTGGTTTACATAGTGAGCTCAGAGCCAGCCTGAAATACAAAGCGAGACCTTGACTCAAAAAACAAACAAACAAAAAAAGTAAATGATAACATTTACATAGACAATGATTTTGAGAATTGGTCAAACTCTCAATAAAGGATTTAATATTATGTCCAACAGTTTGTCTAATGACAACTATGATTCCTAGCTACTTTGACACTTATGTCCAATTGGAAAAAAAATTACCTTATTTACATGTGTTCTGGGCTGTGTATCATGAGATAATACAAAAAAGCATGGGAATCTATATAAGCATGATGTATTTCTCCTCTCATACTCTCCTACAAAACCAAGTGACAAAAATTACTAACGAATGAATTCTTAACCTGAAAGCCCAAGAAGAAATTCTATTTCTTCTTAAATTAGCCATGGGATTTCAATTTTTGGCGTATATTTCCTAAGAAATTATAGTTCTTCTTAAGAAATGGGTTGTTTACTAAAATAAAATATTTTATATGTATCCTTAAACACTAATGCTAATCACAGATTTCACAACAGTGATTTCACAACTGCTTTCTGTTGTTCTATTGTTTTAAACTGACCCTTAAAATCATGAAAAATGTTTAAAGATGTGACACTTTCATGTATGTATCCACTGTGTAATCTTTACATCAATTTATATGTATCTTCCCAAATATTTATCATACCTTTTAGTGATGTTTTAAAAAAGCTTCTGATTGCTTCTCGGCCTTTTGGCTAAGATCAAGTGTAAAAAAGCTTCTGACTTCTGTGTGCTGCTTTTGTTTCTTGAATCTTTACAGAATTTGTGTATTAGTTATAATAGTTTTTGAGTGGAGCACTTAGCATTTTCTATATATAAGGCCATGCCTTGTAGAAACAGTGACAATTTATAATTTCCTTTTTCAGTGTGGATACTGTTTATTTGTTTCTCTTGCTTGACTGTTCTGCTAAGATATCCAGTATGACACTGAATAAGAGTGGTGAAAAATACATAACCTTTTGGATTCCACATTACGAAGGAAACACTTTCAAATTTCTTCTGACTCAGTATCATATCAGCTCTTAGCTTGTTAGGTACAGGATTTATACTGAGGTGTGCTACTTCCACACCTATTTTATTCAAAGTTAAAATTAAATTTTCTGCATCTATTTCAAAGACATGATTTTTGTCTTTCATTCTGCTGATGATTTCTACCATGTTCATGATTTGCACATATTAAAGCAATATCTGTACTTCAGAAGCTACCTTCAGATAACTCGTAATGATAGCTATGTTCAGTGTGTTTTGGATTAGTTCAATTCTAATTTATTGAGGGCTTACTACATGGAATATTCACACACCCAGTTGGGTAGGACGGTCCTCATTGCTGTCTGCTGCATTAATCAAGTTACTAAAATTAACTTTCTAAAGTACCTGAGTCACTTGATAATCTTACTTGTAACAACAAAAAATCAGCATAATACATATCGAGACTATATCCAGTTTCATATTTCAGTCTGTGCATAAATACTAGTTTTATGATGAATAGCTTTTTAAAAATTTGCATTTTTTCACTATCTCATCTGTTTGATTGATTTAATATATCATAGAAGTACATTATTTGTCACAGGACATAAAATCTCCATTGTTTATTAGGACATATTTTATAATCTTAAATATACTTGTGGAAGTCATGAATTTAAGATTTCAGTGATCTCCATATTCCATATGAAAATAGGGCAGGTGTACAATTAGGCCTACTACGAGATTCACATGCTAATGTGAATAAATATGTTTCTTCTTTATGAACAGTTCTTCAAAATATTTATTCTAATATTTAAGGTCAATGTTATACAATTTAAATAACTATTAAATATTAACTATTAAATATTACTTAACTTTTTCATAACACATGATTATTTGCATCATATTGGTATTTTTAAATCATATTGATTATTAATTATAAACACTGATCAGTTTACTTGAACAGAGTTTATCTGAAAAAGTATGGAAATAAATGCTTATATATTCCTGAAAATCAATGCATATTTTTTAAAGTTCTTTTTATGATTGTTATTATTTATTTATTTTGCAGTACTGGGGATTAGAACTCAGGACCTTCTGCTTTCCAGGCAGAAATGGTTCCACTGAGCTAAATCCCAGGCCCTCTGATCCTAAAAAATTGCCCAAACTAGGCTTGAAGGTTCTTGATTTGTTTTTTTTCTCTATTGGGAATTGAACTCAGAACCTTATGCTTGTGAGGCTGGCACAAGCCACTGAGCTACATTCCAGGCACAAGGAAATACATAATTTTTTAACTTTTAAGAAAAATATTATTTTCATGTAATGGAGTAAAAGCCCAAAGTAGTCAATAAAATTCTAAAATATATATATATATATATATATATATATATATATATATATATATAAAATTAAAACACCCATATCAGATATCAAAATAGACCATGAAACAGGAGTAAATAAAACAGATTTTGATTTAAATTTTAATATTTTATTTAAATGAATCTAAAAATTATCTTCTAACATGTATACAATATAAAACATTTATTATCAACAATTTATATTTTTATACTGGGTATCATAATTACTAAACGTGTATTTCTTTTTTGGGTTTTTTTTTGAGGGGGTTGGTTTGGTTTGGGTTTTTTTTAATTTTTTAAATTTTTTTAAATTTGAGACAGGGTCTCTCGCTTTGTAGTTCAAGCTGGCTCTGAGCTCACTATGTAGCCCAGGCAAGCCTTGAACTCAGCAATCCTCCTGTCTCTGCTTCCCGAGTGCTGGGATTACAGGCATGAGCCACCACTCCCGGCTGTTTTGGGTTTTTTGATAGTCTTTCTAGATAGTTCAAACTGGCCTTGAGCTCAAAATGTAGCTATCGCTGGCCTTGAACTTGCAGTAGTCTTCCTCTCTCAGCCTCCTCAGTGCTAGTATTTCAGTACTGTCATACCTTGCCAAACATCTGAATATAGACCAGCTGCGACTTTTAATTGCTTAATGATTATTGAGGTAAGTGTCTATCATAATAAACAGCTTAGCATTGAATATTTTACATTGTTTGACTTTGTCATAGTAAGAGTATACTTTCATCTGATATTTATGACACATTTTTTTTCACTTCGTTATATTGGTACATTTTACATATACATAACGATCACCTTTACTATAGGGAATTTTTGTACCTGTAGATGGTAAGTATTGACTCTTATATTTTCCAATTCCCCTAGGATAAATGAGGACCAAAATGTATTATAGATACTTTAAAATAGGAAGATAATGTTCAAATTGAAAGGGAATCTAGGGAGTGGAGCAGAGGGAAGGAAAGAAGGAAAAGAAAAAAATGAGAAAAGAGGGCTGAAGTTAGGGGAGGGAAATAGTACCATTAATATCTGTACATGGAAAAAAATAGATCAGTGAAAAAAATAAGACTCTTCAACTTACTGTCCAAAATAAAAACAAATATACACATATGATCACTTTATATGAATTACAGGAACTATATACTGATCTGGAAACAAACTGAACCAAAATGGCATTTGATTAACTGTTTTCTTCCTAAAAAAAAAAAATAGCTGCATAAATGCAGTGTTCTTGTACTATATAATTAGACACCTCTATCATCACATTTTTGCCATTATGGACAAGCATACAAATAAAAAATTTCCTGACGAAGAAACTGATGGTCAACAGCATGTAAAAAGGTCTTTATTTCAACACTCATTGGCAAAATGCACCCACAGATATAGACCAGATTCAATAACCAGTGTTTGATTAAAATGAAAACATTCAACTGTTAAATTATGTTTACCTTACAGCAAAAAAAATAAATAAATTTTGTTCATTATATAATAAAAATTTATATTACCGAAAGTACTATAGGCTTATGGAACAAAACTGGATAATCTCAAAGAGAGCAGATACTTTAAAAGCTGCTGGAAGAAAATTAAAGGAAATTCTAAAGGTAACATTACTCAGTGAGCCACCTAATTTGGTCTGGTGTCTTTTTCAGCTCCATTCTTAATGAAAATTATAAAGCCCAAAGAAATATACTGTTTCAAGAAGTGTAGAATATAAAAGACCGTATAATCAGTAATATGAATTTTCATTAAATGTTTAATGTTTAAAATTGACTATTATATTGAGAGTAATTTCATAATCTGGTATGTTCCTAAAAAAAAATCAGAATTTGGGGACCAGTTTTTAAGAGTCAATTTTCTGCCTCTCTTTCATTTTAACATTTCTTCAAATACTAAAGCTGAGAATTTTAATTTTTCCCAATTGCCTATAAACATCTGTAATATCAGTAGAAAAGAACTTTGATATACAGCCAATATTCTACTTAAATCAAGTTTTCCAAATTTTAGGCCAATGTTAAAGAATCCATTCCCATTTATCCTTTTCTTACAATCCATTAATTAAATCTGAAAAGTAATGAGAATCTAGTTAATTTATTAAATGATTTTTTTTAAATATTCAAGTAAATATTCAGATGTTTTTCAAAACAAAATTTTAAAGGGTTATATTTTGGCAGAAATATTTAAAAACCACAGGAGGCTGATAAAACACTTGTCAAATTATTTTTTACAAGTTGTTTTACTGAAGCTGTATTATTACAGAACTACAACATTCTTCGAAGAAAAAACTGCCTCCTACAACCAGCACCAGTCCTAGCCTGTTTTTGTCACAGACACACAAAAGCATATGAAGGGAGGTCAGGGCCATCACACTGAGGCTGTAGATAAAGATAGACCCAGGGGTTTAAGAGCAATAACAACACAGGAACAAAACATAAAAACAAAACAACACAAACAAAATCAGGCCTCTGGATTCCATTGTGAGTACTCTTTTGTCATTTATTTCTTTTCCAGGCCAGTTTCTCCCCAAGGTGTTTCTGTTTAAGTGAAGGATAAGATATGCACCTAACCAATACTGGCAGACTACAAAGTTGATATTTCAGAAATCACTTATAAGTTATAGGAAAACAGTTCTGAAAAATGTTTTTCTATTTTAGTCTGCTTTTCTAACCTTTGCTTAATTTGGCTGAAAAATAGATTTCCATTTCTTTAAAGGTCAAAAATCAATCTTTGTTTTATAAAACAATCAAAACATAAAATCATTTGCATCACTTGTATTCTGACTTTAGTAATCATGTCAATAGTTTAGTAGCTTGAATGAATAATATCTTGCACTTTACCCTTTTTGAAGATAGTCACACTGCTATTTATTGTGTTTGTTTTTTAAACAACTTTACAATTAGGTAAATTTAGGTCAACTCTAACCTATGATATATAAGACGTTCTGAAACAAAGCATTGTACCAGGAAACAGTAAAACACAATTGAAAGCTTTAACTTGTAGTTTCAATGGCAACACTTTTACTTATTATTCATATTGAAACACCATAAAACATAACAGAAATCCAACAGGATCATACATTTCTTTTTTTGAGACAGGGTCTCACTTTATAGTTCAGGCTGCCCCTGAGCTCACTATGTAGCCCAGGCAAGCCTCAAACTCAGCAATCCTCCTGTCTCTGCCTCCCAAGTGCTGGGATTACAGGCGTAAACCACCATGCCTGGCAGGATCACACATTTTTATACAATCCTTAATTCAGATTAGGCACATTCCCTGGAGTTTAATATTTCATTCTTCATTAGGTGAAATATTCAGAAAGAACCTAGAATGGCCATGATGAAATTTTAGTGAGTTTCTAATGAATTCTGTACAACACTGTTGGTACAAAGGAAGCTCTTCAAGTAGATCTACAAAACAATAGATGGGGCTTTCAGAAAGGATAATAGAAGCTCAGTAACACAAGTGAAAGGTCCTATAGAGACAGTCTCTGTCTGTCTCCCTTCATCTCTGTCTCTGTCACTCTATGTCTTTTTGTCTCTTTCTCATCTTTCTCACACTACACTTTTTCTTGAGCCAAGATCAATAACTAATTGTAACATTTTAAATCATTTTTGTTTGACATGTAGCGTTACTTTATGTACATATCATATGTCCATTTTCTTACTGTATCTCATGCAAGCTTGCTCCAGTTTAGAAGAAAGGTTGGGTCCCCAAAGGAAGATGAAGAGGATTTCTGTGAATCTGCTCTATCAACTAAGGATTTTCTCAGGTTGTAAAGATTATAACTTGCACTGGTCAGCTAAGCCAAATGTAGTTTTGAATTTGGTAGGGAAAGAAGTTAAATCCAAGAATTTATTGCAACAACTCACAACATCAAATTGTTTCTATTTTCTTATTCCCAGAAGACTTTCCATAGAATTAACCTGTCAGAAGCAAGTAGGAAATAACCCTGATTTATTACCAAAAGCAAAGTGAAACTTAAGCTGGAGGGATATTATAGAAAGGGTCCTAAAGGGAAAGAATACAATGTGTTTAAGTTGACAAAAGCAGATAGGTAAGTCATTAACTAAAAATCTAGTGTAGACAGCTATTTAATTTGGCCTTCCAGCCAACTCGCCCCTAAAGATTATAAAATCTTATCGTAACTTAATTTTAAGATGATAATTCAAATGATGCATGGGAATTGACTTACTTGTCGACTTCAGATAAGAAATCCCTAAGAGCACAAGGATTTCACACAATCAAAGTCATTTACAAAGGATTCATAAAAGAGAAAACCAAAACTAAATTTTATGGAATGACTAGTAGAAAAGAACATTCATTTTATGTTATTATAAATTTAATCCAAATATCAGATCTACTCCCAATAGATAAGTTCACAAAATCTAATTATTTTCTTAATGTTGGAAAATATTGTTCAGTTTCAAGAGTTTGTGAACATTTCAAACCTTTTTTCCTCACAGAAATGAAAAAATATTTCTCAGATATTATTTCAATCTATAAAGATTAAGGAAAAGAAACAATTCAAGAATATAGTCTTTTCACAAGCTCTGCTTGCTGCAATTCAATGTAAAGGTAATGAATAAAATCTATTTTTAGATTATCCACTTTTTTACAGTCTCATTGAAAATATTTTAATAGCCTGTAGTAACTGTAACTGATTGATTTTTAATTTTTTTATTTTTATAGTTAAATTGTTAAACAAAACAGAATACATACACTTTTGCTGCCCATCGCTCTGCACAGATTGTGCATCAACAAAGCACCAACACTTAGTACGTTCAGATACTTGTATTGGACGCAGAGGAAGGAGAACCACGTGCCGTCTACATACCTCAGCAGCAAACTGCTGCAGGCCACCGATGTTGATCGGTCCCTCTTCAGTGGCATATAAGTTGCACCCTCCTACACAAAGATCAGAAGTTGGACACACCATTCCACAAGTAAGACCAAGGGGGTTGTCAGAAAAAATCTTCTTAGCAGCTCCATAATAGTTCTACAAAAAGAAAAATAACGTCACTTAATTCAACACCAAATAATGACAGATGTATCATTTTTAGATAGATAGATAAAAGATCAAGATGTCATGACATAATGTTAAACTAGTATTTACCACTAACTAACATTAAAAAAGCAGGTGCCGGGCAGGCTTGGTGGCACAAGGCTGTAATCCAGCACTTGGGAGGCAGAGGTGGGAGGATTGCTGAGTTCAAGACTTGCCTAAGTACATAGTGAGCTCAGGGCCAGCCTGAACTACAAAAAAGTGAGACCCAGTCTCAAAAAAAAAAAAAAAAAAAGCAGGTGAAATGTAGAGGTATTTAATATACTGTATATAGATAAAAATTATTTTAGGATAATACAAAACTAAATTCATTATTTAAAAACTAAAAAAATTAAAAGATTAATAGGGGAAATTATAGAAATAGTTGTTACATTTCTCTTTTGTAAGTCTAAAACTGCTATAAAAATACAATTCAAGAAAATGTGGGTTCAATAGTCTTAACAATATGAAATAAGACACTTATTTTTCCTCTTTCATTTAAGATATTTAAGGTTTTGAGAATATGTACATTATTTCTAGGAAGAAGAAAATGAAGAATTTGAAACCAAACATAAGTTCTTCTTGGCTATAGGTAATAAATCAATAATAATAATTATAACAACAACAACCAGACTGGCAGTAGAGTTAAGTGACTGTACACTTGCCTAAGTTACAAGAGACCCTGTATTAAATCATGAACAATGGAAAATAATAAAAGCAATAATAAATAAGGAATGATATTTACTATTTAGTATAATCCCAAGCATTCAAAAATCCTATATTCTATCTGCTTATCCATAATCTTTTTTTTTAATTGAATTCTTTATTGGTACAATTTATATACATCTCAAAATCACATTGGGAAATTTGTACCAGTATATGCCACAAGTTAATTCTCATTTTTACCCATATCCCTACCCACTCTCCCCTCCTCCCCCCTTATACATGCTCTTTTATTTTCTTTCTGTATCATATTTATTCCTTCCCCTCATCATATTCATAATCTTATTATATAAGATATTCAGTACTCAATCCAAAATTTCTGAACCACTAAAGAAACAGAAATAAATGCTTGATAAACAAGATAAAGAAATAAACTTTCCAGAAATCTTTAAAATAGACTTGCTGAAAAATGAGGAAAAGACAAATAAAAGAGTAAAAATAATTTAAAACATATCAGAATTCTAAAACCCTTTTTTTTTTTTTTTTTGAGACAGGGTCTCACTTGGTAGTTCAGGCTGGCCCTGAGCTCACTATGTAGCCCAGGCAAGCCTCGAACTCAGCAAGCCTCCTGCCTCTGCCTCCTGATGCTAGGATTACAGGCATGAGCCACCACAGCCAGCCTCTAAAACCTATTTTAAAAGACTGCCACTTCTGAGCTAAATAAAATGTTTTTAAGATAGAATTCATAGGGCCGGAGGGTTAGCTCAGTGGTTCCAGCGCCAGCCTCGCAAGCACAAGGTCCTGAGTTCGATCCCCGGTAACCACATAGAATGCTGGACGTGGAGACTCACGCCCACCAACAACCAACACCACATACCATAGTGCCGGACGTGGTGGCTCACGCCTGTCATCCCAGCACTCGGGAGGCAGGGACAGGAGGATTGCTGAGTTCGAGGCTTGCCTGGGCACCATAGTGAGCTCAGGGCCAGCCTGAACTACAAAGCGAGACCCTGTCTCAAAAAAGCAAAAAAAAAAAAAAAAAAAAAAAAAAAAAAAAAGATAGAATTCATACATGCTTCTAAGAGAACTTGCACTGCTTAGCAATATTTATCTTGTTTAATATGCCCCCTCACAAAACACAGTTTTGTCTGACATACATGATATCAAAAAGCATAGAAGGATTGTGGTATGCAATTCAATTCTAAATTGAGGAAGAAAAAAACAAATATTTGTCAAGGGCCAAATAACAGATAAATATTATTTCCATGATTTACATGAAATCATACTGTCTTTGACTCAATAACTCAATACATAATAAAATCTACTTACAGTATTTTTTAAAATTTTTGAGTCAGGGTGTCTCTTTGAAGTTCAAGCTGACCATGAACTCACTATATAACCCAGGCAAGCCTCAAACTCAGCAATGCTGCTGCCTCTAATGCCCAAGTGCCCGACATTGTGATATGTGGTACCAGGGATCAAACGTAGGATGCACTTGCCAGGCAGATGCCAGATTTAGATGAACTAAATCCCCAGCCCTAGTTACAGTATTCTTACTTAGATACAACCCACACACACATACGCAAACGTGCAATTCACACATATGATGACATTATATAAATTATAAGCACCATGTACTAATCTGGAAACAAACTGAAACTTTTTTCTTCCTAAAGAAAGAGATTTGTTTCTAGAATATATTAACATTTACAACTCTAAAATAAAAAGCCAATCTAATGAAATGCAAAACTAATTAAAAATCTGTTAAAGATAGGTCTCCAATAAACATGATAAAGATGCTCCTTGTCATTAGTCATCAGAGAAATGCAAGTCAAAACCCCAATGAGACAGCACTTACACATTTGGATGGCTATCATTAAAAAGACAAATAATAGAAAATTTGGTAGTGATGCAGGAGAATGGGAACACTCAAAAATTATTGATATGAAAGGAAAATACAGCAGAGGCTTTGACAAGTAGTTTAACAATCCTTATAAGATTCAAATTAAAATTACCATATGACTCAGCAATTCAGTGTACACTCTAAAGAATTGAAAACATATGTCCAAGCAAAGCCTAATGTTCATAACAGAATTATTCATAATGGTTAAAATGTGGAAGTTACCCAACTGCACATCAACTTTTAAATGGCTAAACAGTGACTGTATCCACACAAAAAGGATAATATTTTAAAAATAGAAAGGAATGAAGTAACAATATATACTTTAACATGGATAAACCTTGAAAAGATTATGCTAAATCAAAGAGGCTACTCACAGTAGACCACATGTGATTCTACTTATGTAAATTGTCCATCCGAGGAGGCAAAACTATAGATAAAGAGAGCAGATGAGCGGTTCCTCGGGCTGGCAGTCTGACATGAAAAAGAGAATGGCTGCGAACAGTATAGAATCTCTTTCTGGGGTATAAAAATGTTCTCCACATAACTATGTTGATGGTACAACTTTAAATATGCTAGACATCACTGACTTATAAAACAAATTTACATGAGAAAATGTAAAGGCTATGAATTATATCTCAATAAAAATTTTTTCTTTTGGAAAGTTTAATTGAGGTATAGGGAATTATTGAGGCAATTTGGAAAAAAGGATATATAGATAAAATTATTTGACACAAAACTGGATAGTGTTTTAGAGGATGAAGAAACTTAATTTTGAAAACATTGTTCTTCTGAACAATAACAAAAAAAATGCATCTGTGCCTGACATAAATCTACAGGTGAGCATGGCAATTCAGTCTGACTTTTAATTCATATTACATAGACGAATAAGCCAATTGTTCTTTTTCCTAGAAAGCTAAAACTTTTCGTGAATTCCCTTATAATCAAGTACCTGGTCCTCTCACTTTTTGCCAATGAGCAGTTAATTACTCCTATTGATAATCTCAGTTATTGGTCACTACTCTTTCTAGCACTTGCCTGATATCTAAAGTAGATCTGAAATCACCAATTAAGAAATAAATAATGACTCATCATTAAAACATCCCATCATAACTAGAAGGGTAAGTATATATATGATCACATATATATGTATACATGCATGTAGAGCATTTACATATGCACATACATATGTGTAGTACATGTATGTATATACTATACATATGCATGTGTACATGCATATATGAGTACATGTATAGTATATACGTATGTGCATGCACATGCATATACTCTACATGTATATATAGTATACATGTATATATGCATATACATATAGTGATCTAATTAACCACCTAAGGATTTTTATATAAGAACACTGATTGTTTTAGAACCCTCAATATGAGTTTCAAGATTCACTTAAAAATACAATAAGAAATACAACCTATGTTTGAGTAAATTTGACTAAGAAATTTTTAAATTACACTCATGTCAAACAACTGGAACCTAAACTACCACTGTGGGACCCAACTTGACATAAAAATAGCAATTTTGGGGCCGGAGTGTTAGCTCTGTGGTTCCGGCGCCTGACTCGCAAGCGCAAGGTCCTGAGTTCGATACCTGGTAACCACATATAACGCTGGGTGTGGAGACACGCCCACCAACAATCAACACTGCATATCACAATGCCGGACTTGGTGGCTCACGCCCGTAATCCCAGCACTTGGGAGGCAGAGACAGGAGGAATTCTGAGTTCGCAGCGGCTTGCCTGGGCATCATAGTGAGCTCAGGGCCAGCCTGAACTACAAAGCGAGACCCTGTCTCAAAAAGCAAAAAAAAAAGCCATTTTGTTAAAGCTTCCACTTGGTATCCTATAACTTCCCTGTAAACCCAGTACTTGTTTCCTTAGGAACTGTCCACCCAACCCTTGCACACAGCCCCAGGTTTTATGTTTTTAGAACATACTGCTCTATAGTGAGACCTTAGAAACAATGTTTTTAGAACACTGATACCTTAGTAATAGAATGATCTAACCGTTGCTATTGGCTTCTGTAACTCACTTCTTCATAGAAACCTCCTAGTAACAGATGTGGGGGGTGGTAGACTTTTGCCTTTAAATACTGTGCCTTATCAAACACATGGGCCTTCCTTTTTGGTTTGTCCTAGGGAGAATGGACCCCAGCTGGGTAAAAAAGCTCTTGGTTAGACTTTAAGATCATGTCATGTCCTGAGAGATTTTCTCGGTGAGATTTGGCCTCAACAACCACTAGATAGCACTGGCCACCAAATGGCCAAATAATGCTACTCTGTTCTGCCTGACTCCATGTGCAAACTTTTTACCAAAACAAAGTTTGAGGGAAGACTTTATATCCTAAAAATTAGTAATCCTTTATCAAGAGCCTCTTTTAAGTCAAAAGCATATTGTATATGTTTAAAAAAAAAGCACATATATGCTTCTTGGCATCAAGATGTATTAGTGTCACAAAAGAAGTCATTTCAGTTTAAGTATTAGGCATCAGGTATAAATGGTGGGAGTCAAAAAAACTTCATAGGACAAGAATAACATATGAGGGAGAACCATAGAGGTGCATATTCAAGAAAGCCCAGAGTAAGTATCAGTGTAATTAACTGAGTTTTACTAAGGTAGTTCATTATTTAGAATACATGCTTAAATTATGCTAGGACCAAATTGTGGAGAGGCCTGATGGCTAGAACTAGGAGTTTAGTGTAACACTGAAGTTCCTCAATCAAAAGCTTCCAGTGTTAAGGGGTTAATTAGCATGATTACTGAATAGATGCTGTGAAAATTCTTACAAAGTTAGTGTAAAGAGACTCTGTGAGGGAAATTATACAGTAGTACTGAGAAAAGGAAAGCATCAGCCTGAATCAGAAAAAATACAAGCCTGGTTTTGAAAGAGGCTGAGCCAACATTGAACTAAGTCTCAAAAATCACCCAGGCAATTCATTTCTCTCAGGAAACTTTGAAGATATGCTATCAACTCCACTGTTAGGAAACTGGGTACTCAGAGCTGAGACATTCAGAAACCTCTTAGAAAAGGAAAGCCTTTTCGACTCTTCCCATAGAGATCAGCATCAGTTCTTTCTCCATTAGCAAGTGGGATGATTATTTCAGCCTTCTATCTATGTGAGAGGCTCACTTCTATTCTTTGAAGTCTTCAAATCATTTTAAAAGTAAAGGCTAGAAAATTTAAATTAAGAAGGGTATTTTACAGACACCCCAGTAGTCTCCTTTAGAAAATATACACCACTTCAACTGGTTTCTTCATGTCATTGAATCAGTTACAAGCATTTTAGTGTTCCATCATGTGAAGAAAATGTAAGGGTTATACTAAAAAGGTTACAAGATAAATATCTGAATTTTTGTGCACAGAGACATCTTATGTAAAATCCAGGAGCTTTCAAGGCTTACATTTTTAAAATCTAAAAGAGAAAGTAATATTTAAAATGATTGTTATTAACAAATCAAAAGTATAGGAATTGAGTATTTGCCAGCCCATTAATTTAGCCACTTTTACAGATGTTTAATTTCAATTATTCTTTGGGGGTTTTCCTCACATCATGTTCTGTTTAGGTGAGTTAATTTTAAAATAACTTTAACTTTTAGTACACTGTGTTAATTTTAAAATTATGGCTTGAAACTATATTAGTGTCACTTCACTACAATATAATGATTTTTAAAGTTATTATCAAGAGCTGGAAAATTCACAAGCCAGCTCTCCTGTCATATGGTATAACTAATTTAACAAATAGTCCTATCATATTCAGGCCTTCATATCACCACAAGATTATCAATACAGCTGGTGGATTTATTTTAAAGTGTTCTTCCTTCTTCCAATGACAGTTTTCACAGATGGAAGCACTCTTCCAAGATAAACTCCAATCTGTTGCATTTAAAAAATACTTGGGCTAAACTTCAAAAGTTTGCATGTGTGAGAAGGGTGAATAACATTACTTATATTTCTGGCTTGAGTTATCTAATGGTAAATGCACTGAGGCACATTTACTGAATAAGAAATGTTTTTAGAAATATGAAGATAGAAGTGCAAGTACATCTCTTTTTATCAAGCTGGCACCATCCCTCAAGGTACAACCTATGGATTTTTCAGGTACATTTGTCAAAGTACATTCAAGATATATATGTCATAAATAAAAGAAAAAATCTACTTCCTATAGCATTCATATTGTTGTGGGTACAAATGTGGTCAGAAGGATAAGTTTGGCTAATTTTATTCTGAAAAATTCATCTCTTCATATATATATATATATATATATATATATACTGAATATTAATAACCTGTAGACAATTTAGTTTTTACCACTACAAATTTAATTTAACCAGCCTCATTTAAAGCAAAATGTATAAAGAAATTAATGTATCATTCTGTACAAAATAAATTTTTCTAGTCCTGTGGCATTAAACTGGAAAATACCTACAAAAATGCATCGGAAAACACACACACTCACACACACATTCTTTATTTGGAGTCACAGACTCCTGGATTTGATCTTTACAGCATATAAAACTAATATGATGGGGGAAGAAATGTAGTATTTTTAAGCCTTAGTTTTACCACTTGAGAAATGTGGATTAGATTTCCTTATACACTGGTCATATTTATATTATGTACAGTATTTTTTAAAGCTTGGTGGCTATGTGACTTTAAATCCATTATGCAGGATAGAATAAATTTAGTAGACTTAAGCAACTACTTGAACCCCAATTAGCCTTTTTCCCACTTACAAAGTTTTTTTTTTTAATGTTAAATCTATATTTAAGATTTTTTTTTTTTTTTGAGACAGTCTTGCTTTGTAGTTCAGGCTGGCTCTGAGCTCCCTATGTAGCCCAGGCAAGCCTCGAACTCAGCAATCCTCCTGCCTCTGCCTCCGGAGTGCTGGGATTACAGGCGTGAGCCACCACGCCCGGCTTATATTTAAGATTTTAATGTTTACTAAAAGAAACTCATGTCAGGGAACAGAGTAGTGAAGATAGTAAGTGAAAATAATACTATAAAGTAAGGGAAAATCATCAATTTACTGAGTGAAAATAAAACATCATAGGAAGTGTGCAAATTGAGCATATATTACATAGAGCATATAAGTAGAAGTTGTCACTTGTATGTCTCTTACTTCCTGGACTTTCTCTATTTAGTGGACTTGAGAATTTATGACTTTCCCCATAAGTTAATCCAAACAGCTTACCATACTGTGTATATGTACTCAATTCACTAATTATCAGATGTATGAAATATTTTGATAAATACTACTCATGAAGTTAGTATTGTTGACTCCAGACTATTTTAAATATGAAAAACCTTCCATCTGTACTTAAATCCATCTTTTTATACTGTATTACCATTATCCAAAGAACTTGTGTTCAAATGCTTTATAAGGATTTCAGCCATTTTCAATTATTCTAGTGTGATGCTAGAATGTTTTTTTTTTCTTTTTAATGTCAGGCCATTTTAATCTCTATGTTTATAAATTTATATTTATGGTAATGTGTATTCTTCTGACATGTGTCCTTTATTAAATATTTTAAATTATGACCAGGATTCATCTCCACTCTATACTCCTTGCGGATAAGCAGATATAATTCTGGAAACATCATTGATTATAATTATCTTTTAGTACTCAATAAAACAATTTCTATAAAATGTAAAAAGAGTGAAGTTTTAATGCCCACCTAAGAGTAATAATATAACAAAAACTGTGAAAATAATAAAAAGTACAGTGGATTTCATGAGAAAATCACAGAGGTAGATTTTTTTCATCCCCAATGGATTAAGAAATTAAAAAGAAACTAGATTTCAAGATCAGTTTATTTTATATATCCCAAGGTTCTATGAAATAAATTTCATAATTTACTCCAAGAAGACTGGGTGCCTTTCTATATCTAAACACCAATATAAATGCAGAAACAAAGAAAAGTAGTGATCATTGAAACAAAGAAAAAAGTAACAGGAATTCTAAAAGTATCATCCATAAGTACTTCACAACTTTCAAACAAATGAGAATTTTTAGGCCCAGAGATTTAGCTCAGTGTTTCTGCCACATGCCTAGCAAGCACAAAGTCCTTGAATCAATCCCCAGTAACCACTTAAAACAATACTGGGTGATTCATGCCCACCAGCAATCAGTAGCGCATACCACAATGCTGGGTGTGATGGCTCACACATGTAGTCCCAGCACTGGGAGGCAAAGACAGGAGAATTGTTGAATTCAAGGCTTGCCTCAGCTACATAGTGAGCTCAGGGCTAGCCAGAACAGAGCAAAATCTTTTCTCAAAAAAAAAAAAAAAAAAAGAGAGTGTTTAACTTGAGAAATTACTCAAAGGGTAAGTAATATTTTTGACAGAATCATTCATTCATATACACAAAAGTGTTGAAAAGTTTCTAATTATTATAATGGCAATTTAAGTTTTCACAGGGACTACTTTTCATTTTAATTGATTGAATGTTACAGTATCATAATGCTAACCAGAATTGGGGCTTACATCTGATTCATATTCCTGAAACTACCACACACGTGCTCTACATACAAAAAGTGCAGCTAGTTTCTAGGAGTTTGGAACAGAAGTTGGGTAACTGCATGGACCGTATTACTGTACTTTATATATTTCCTCCTTCTGAAAGATGACAAAAACACTGCCTAACACATTCTGCTGCTTACTCTTAAATATCTGAAAGTTACTAGATTATTAAACTTGATGACAAACAGAAAAATGAGATTTTGTTCTTTTATTTGTTTAAATTTTTTGTTATAAAATATAAAGATTTGAATTAATATTCATATGATCTCAAAAACAAATATATGAGAGAAATTATATATTGAAGGTAACTTTTTTTTTTTTTGAGACAGGGTCTCGCTTTGTAATTCAGGCTGGCTCTGAGCTCACTATGTAGCCCAGGCAAGCCTCGAACTCAGCAATCCTCCTGTCTCTGCCTCCCGAGTGCTGGGATTACAGGCATGAGCCACCATGCCCAGCAGGAGGTAACTTTTTAATAATCTAAAATCAAGGTTGAAAACAGCACATTCAGGGACTATTACTGAACATAATGCATACATGCACAATGTGCATATACACATGAAACTATGTACTCACACATGAGATTCAGAGGGTACAATGATATTTCAAAGAGTTTCTATTCCAAGGGGACAAATTTATTAATTTTTAATAATTATATGGACCACTAACATTTTTATTTATGCAATTAGAACTAGACTACAATTTCACAGCTCAATTTTCTTACATAATGAAAGGAGGATTTTCTTTTTATTGCCAAGAAGATGGGAGATTTCTCTTTCAACACTGCTGTAATACATACTACAGTGTGTCATTCTATTATAGAATAGGTACAAATTGATTTCTCAAAAACTATTTCAAGTATATCAATTTAAACCCATTCATA
This sequence comes from Thryonomys swinderianus, assembly GCA_004025085.1. NCBI lineage: Eukaryota > Metazoa > Chordata > Mammalia > Rodentia > Thryonomyidae > Thryonomys > Thryonomys swinderianus. Next base: position 22,981 of record PVIC010024951.1, read on the forward strand.
CTATCAAAATTATACTTAGTATCGATTGCTATAATTTAATTTCTTCAAATTATCAAAATAATTTTAAAAAATAAATCCAGCTGGGGATTTAGCTCAAGTGGTACCATGCCAAGCTTGGATGCACAAGGGGCTGAGTTCAATCCTCAGTACCTCAAATAAATAAATAAATAGATAAATAGATAAATAAATAAATCCAAACTTCTTTACCATGAAGTCTATTTTATTTTTTACCCAACAAGCCAGATGTTAATAAGACTTACACACTCCTGACAGGATAGCAAGTATATTATTTGTGTAACATTTTTCATCTTAATACTGACCTACAATATAGATACTTTATCCATATAGATAATGTACTGTGATGGAAAAAAGGACACAGGAGAATTCTAGACATATAGTTACCCTATCAAGCAGATGTATTATGTGGGATAAATTTCTTAGCCTTGCTGGATTTTCTATTTCTTTTTTTACCAATGAGATAACTAGTTATAATAAAAATTCCTTTTTATCTGAATTCTGTTACATGATTTTCACTTATTAATATAAAAAATCTTAAGTAGTATCTTCCATGTTTATGTATATTTTGGTTGTGGTATTTTTAAAACCCATGAATTCAATCTAATTTACATTTATATGTAAATTTGTCATTATACTGCCTTAAAAATAACTTAACTTTAAAAAAACAATATTTCAAAGGCATGTGCTTAAATTTCTCTTTATATACACAGCCACAAAGTATGGATTGTTACTTGTTTTTGTTTTGTTTTGTTTTTTGAGACAGGGTCTCACTTTGTAGTTCAGGCTGGCTCTGAGCTCACTATGTAGCCCAGGCAAGCTTCGAACTCAGCAAGTCCTCCTATCTCTGCGCCTCCCGAGTGCTGGGATTACAGGCATGAGCCACCACACCCGGTGGGTTGTTACTTGTTTTACATAAAATTGGCTTAGTATGTATAATAAAAAATATCTTATTTATACTTATATTACTTTTAAGTTCCACATTGCTTCAACTTTGTACACTTGATCAACATTTGCTACTTTATAAGCCATTTCAAATTTTAAAACTCACCTATTGAGGCAGATTCAAAGAAAAGCAGTGACTATATTAGCAACCATGTTTAAAAATAAAAATATAACCTTTATGATCTCAAAGGCATACCATATATTACAAAATAAAACAAGGTATATTTTTTCATAAGTATGAATGATTTCAACCTCATGTTCATCTCACTCAGCATAATACATTAAGATATGACATTTTAGAAACAATATCTCAGTTATATAGCTTGATTACTAGTAAATTCAGTAGTCTAAGATATACTAGATTCCATACTAGGAAGTTAATCTTAAAATTAAAGATTGGAGTCTGGAAAATTCAGTTGGGAGTTACATCTACTGATGATTCAATGCAATGTTCTGTGCATACACTTGCATCAGTATTTTGAAATTTGTATTTTATTATTGCTGAAATGATGTACTCAATTCTTATTTTGTAAAGTCAGTTTTCAAAATTAGTTTTAAACAGAGAAAAACAAGAACATACTGTAAATATACATCATTTCAGAAGTTTAATTCTGGTCAATTCTATAAATTTTACACAGCATAGAAATTTGAATGGCTTGGTCTCACACATAGACAAGACAAATTGAAAAGTTTAAATAACAAATAATTACTGTATTAAGTAGATGAAAAAGTGTAATATCACAATACAGAAATATGTGTCAAACATATTGTGAACTATTTGCTACAGGAAAATACATCAGATCTTTCTTTCACTGATTATACAAAAATAAAAACATAAATACAAGGCAAAGCAAATTTTACTTTGAAATCTCTCCATTTAATATTCTTTTACTTTTTAGTTTTAAATCTTTCTTTGTTCACTGTAAAAAATAAAATGAGTATTTACAAGGAAACCCCTGAGTTCTTCATTTCAGTCTTCTCCTTCAATCAAATGAAGAAACTGAGATTTAATTGCATCTTTCTGTGTTATCACTAGATTAGAGTCTGAATTTATATAAATAGCATATAGCATTTGTGCTACAATGAAAGTTGCCCAGCGTTTTTACAATTTAATAGGAAAATACATCTAAAATGTAAATAATACAATTTTAAGATCAGTCTCATAATTTACCCAACACTCAAGCTATCACAAACTGTTTGGTACTTCCAAAAAATACTATAATTCCTTAAATAATGCTATTTTCTTACATCTACTAATGTGGTGCTATTTTTTATTGAATTCTTTATTGGTACAATTTATATACATCTCAAAATCACATATAACATTGGGAAATTTGCACCAGTATATGCCACAAGTTAATTCTCATTTTTACCCATATCCCTACCCACTCCCCCCTCCTTCCCCCTTTATACATGCTCTTTTATTTTCTTTCTGTATCATATTTATTCCTTCCCCTTATCACATTCCCACACCAAGTTTCCTATAGAAATATTCCACTCTATAAAAGCTGTCCTACTTTCTAGAAGTCATTTGCATCTACAGGTGTTCATGCCAAAGAGAAGATCCGGGAATTGTCTATCTGTGATCTATTGATTTCACTTATTAGTATATCCTCCAGGTGTCTCCATTTGCACCTAAATGGATCGATCTTGTCATTCTTTATGGCAGAGTAATACTCCATTTTGTAAAAAAACCACATCTTCTT
>PVIC010024952.1:0-25645 GCA_004025085.1 Thryonomys swinderianus
ATCTCCCTGCTTCAGCCTCCTGAGTGCTAAAATTGCAGGCGTGGGCTACCAGCCCTGACTGTTGGATTTCTTTATATTTTAAGCTTCACAGTTATCATGAGCTAGGTCACTGTGAGGAGATAACACTCTTTGTTGCTGTTCTCGGCCCTAGAATGTCTTGGAGTTGAGCATCTATGACGAAGATTTAATCACCAAGGATGACATCTGCTTCAAGGTGTTCTATGACCTTGCAGAAGTCCTCCCTGGCAAGCTGCTCCAGAAGACCTTCTCCCTCAACCCCCAGGTGAGCCCACCTGGGTCAGCTCCAAGCTGGGGAAGGGTTCAGTTGTTCCATTTTTGGGGTGCCGCCAGGCTGAAGGCACCCTCAGAAAGGGGGGAACTTTCCCAAAGAGCTCACCTGTTAGCAGGAAAGGAGCCAGCTCACGTGCAGCTCCAGACATCACTCAGTGCCAGAGCTTTAGTCACAGTAGGTCTGGGAGGAGGAGAACTTGGCATCCCTTAGGACACAGCAACCCCTTGGAAATATGGGCTCTCGCTCCTGGGCCCCAAGGGGCCTCGGTCTTGAGCTCTTCCTGCCGTGGGGAGGGCTCTGGGAGGCAGGGTGATGGCACTTGTGTCCTGCTCAAGAGAAGAGGGGCCCTGGGACATCTCCTCTTCTTTCACTCAGCACTTGGTCCATGCCTTGAGCCTGGCCAGGGTTTGGGGAGCCAGGGGGGAGGGGGAGCTGCTCTGCACGGACCTCCAGCTGCAGCAGTGTGGCCTTGTTACCCTTCTTGACCTCTCTTCAGCTTCCTCCCTTGTGAAGGGGACATGATTGTAGCAGCACCGTCCCCGGAGAGACAACTTGAGATCATAAGGCATTTAAAAGGACAATGTTGTGTCCACCAGCTTTTCACTGCCGAGACAACATACCTGCCACATACAACCTAAGGGAAGAGGGGTCTGTTCTAGCTCATGACTCCGAGGTTCAGTCCTCGGCTGGTGGGATCTAAGGCAGAAACATCATGGCAGAAATCGAGTTCAGAGGAAAGCGTGCTCCTCATGGCGGCCAGGGAAGAAAGAGCAAGGAAGAGTCAGAGAGAGAAGGGGGCTGGGGCTGGCTCTGCTCCCCCAGGTCACACGGCTGCTGACCCACTTCCTCCAGCTGGTCTTCTCCTCGAAGCACGTTCAGCTTGGAAATCACCAGTGGGTAGACATGCTGGGGTTTGGGTCTGCAGCCCCACACTCAGACATTTGGGTCGTATGGGTGGGGTACACGTGTGACAGTTTTGCTCAGAGGACATATGTCAACCGTCAGTGTTGACAAACTGCTCATTCTCTTTGATCTCAGGGACAGGAAGAGCTGGATGTGGAGTTTCTAGTGGAAGAAACGTGAGTAATATCACATTTCCTTGCCATTGCACACGTGTAGTGTCATGCAGCCCAGGGCATGACCAGGGAGCCGGCTGTGCTTGGGACCCGGCCTTGACCTACATATCGTGCTGATCCACCAGGCAGAGTCCCTGTCTCTCCTTGGCCCTGCAGGAAGGGCTGGGCTCCCCAGGAAAAGCAGGGACGGAGGCCAGTGTTTCCCTGCCCCGCCATCTTCTCCTTTCACTCTGCAGAGACTTTGAGCCTCAGCCAGGCACAGGGCCTAAGCAGGGGCTGTGGTGAGCACAGGGCTCTCGGCCCCTCGGGGCAGTCAGTGCTGGGTGCCTCTGCCTCTGCCAGACCAGACAATTGGTTTTATTTTTCTAGGTTGGACCCTCCAGAATACCTGACCACCAACCATGTCCTTGTGGTAACCATCTTCCCAGCCCTGGGGAGGGGCCCAGAGCAGAGGGCTAGGCGGGCTGAGGTTGATGAGAAGGGACAAGCAGAGAAAGACTAGGTGGTGAGACCATCAGCACTCCACCCAGGGCTCAGGACCTGGGCAGGACTTTGGGGCGTGATGCTGGAGCTAAAGAACAGGGGAGAGGGCTTCGGTTGACAGGAGGTCTGAGACTGCGTGGCTGAGAGAGCGTTGGGACCGTCAGGTGTTTCCTGATGGGGCTTGGTCATGTGAGGAGCTGAGTTCTTCCCTGGAGTTATGAAGCTTGACGGGCCAGGTCTGTCTTTGGGTCGCCAATGCTGAGAGAGTTACCGGTGCAGTGGGGAACAAGATCAGGGCCATCCCCTCTTCCTGGGGACCCCGAGGGTTCTGGTCAGAGGCCCAAAAGCCACAAGCTGCAGTGGAGGAAGGGCCACAAGGTGGCGCACACTGCATAGAAATGCTCTTTTCTACGTGGCCCAGCAGACTGGCCAGGGGAGCTGCTGCTCAGGTCTGCTGGGGAGGCGTCTAATGTACTTCTTGAGGGCGTGCTTGCTCTCCAGGCTTTGGAGGTTGGCTTACTTTTTAAAAGAAACATGAGCCAGGCATGGTGGCTCATGCCTGTAATCCTACCACTCGGGAGGGAGAGGCAGAAGGATTGCTGGGTTCGAGGCTTGCCTGGGCTACATAGTGAGTTCAGGGCCAGCCTGAACTACAAAGTGAGACCCTGTCTCAAAAAAAAAAAAAAAAAAAAAAAAAAGAAAAGAAACATGAAAATGAAGTCAGGTGGGAATGGTAGTGTCTATAATCCCAGCATTCTGGGAGGCCAAGGCAGGAGGATTGTAAATTCTAGCCCATTCTGGACAGCTTAGGTACTTAGCAAGACTATGTCTCAAAATTTTTTTAAAAAAGAAAGAGATGTAGGGCCGAGGGTTAGCTCAGTGGTTCTGGTGCCTGCCTCGCAAGCGCAAGAACCTGAGTTCGATCCCCGGTAACCACATATAATGCTGGGGGTGGAGACACGCCCACCAACAATCAACACCGCATACCACAGTGCCGGACGTGGTGGCTCACGCCTTTAATCCCAGCACTCGGGAGGCAGAGACAGGAGGATTGCTGAGTTCACGGCGGCTTGCCTGGGCACCATAGTGAGCTCAGGGCCAGCCTGAACTACAAAGCGAGACCCTGTCTCCAAAAAGCAAAAAAAAAAAAAAAGAAAGAAAGAAAGAAAGAAAGAGATGTAGCTTAGTGCAAGGGCAGTAGGCACAACCCCCAGTAACACACAACACACACACATACACACACCCCTTCCCTGCAGCACCAGAGCCCTGTAGTGGGCGCACAAACTGAGCAGTTTCATGGAGTGGGCAGCTGCAGGGAGAATGCTGAGGCCGGGGAGCGTGGGGGACTGTGAGAAGGTGCTGCAGTCCCTGCCATACTTGTGGTTTCACCCTTGCCCTGTTCTGCCCCTGGGGCCTATGGTTTGCACACGGGGAGTCTTGGCAGTCCAGTCGGAGCTGTCTCAGGATCACAGCAGCAAAGGGGCTGTGCCTGAGCGCCAGACATAGGTGGGCAGCTGCCACCAGCAAGTGGGGTAAAGGTTTTGCACATAGTCCTGCTCCAGACCCCACTTCCAGCTCTGCATGTGGAGGGTTTGGGACAGAGGGCTCTGAGGGCTGAGGCTGAGGTGGGCCCAGCCGACTGCAGCCTGTGCCGTGGTCTGCCCAGGCCCGGGAGCTGTCACGCCTGGATGTCCATCTGGATGGAGCTGGGAGCAGTGCTGGGGGAGCAGGTAAGAAGGGCCGGAGGCCCCTCACCTGGGGATGAGGTCCACGGGGTAGGAGGGCTCTGTCAGAAGGTCCAGCCAGCTGGGCTCAGTCCTGCTCAGCTGGTGCTTCCCCAGGCTTGCCCACCTACCCACTGTCTCCTAGACCAGGCCCAGCTGGAGCTGGAGCTGGTGCTGAAGGGGTCCTTTGAAGACACACAAACATCTGCCCTGGGCACAGCCTCTGCCTTCCGCTTCCATTACCTGACAGCCCAGGACACAGAGCTCCGTGGGTGCCTGAAGGTGGGTCTCTGCTTGACAGCTCTCCCAACCCCATGTAGCCCATGCCAGCAGGGGCAGAGCCCTCCCTGCCTCCTCTTGCCAAGGCCAGGCTTCCTGTGGCCTCCTCAGCTTCCCTCAGTTCCTCCACATTGCGGAAGAAGGGAGGGTCAGCAGGGTCTGCTACACCGTGTGGGTTTTGGTTTGAACTTCTGGTAGGTTCTTTTGCAGCCACCTCCCACTGCCGTGGTCACCCTCTCTTGCTGTGCTGCTGGTGTCCTCCCAACATGGCTTTGTTGTGTGTTTATAGATGTGTGATGTGACCAGAGGGACAGCACCTGTGTACTAAGCAAGGCCTGGCCATTATCCTTTTGTGATCATCTGCAGTCTAATTGCTACAGTTTCCCATTAGCAGGGAGGCAGGCAGTGTCCTGAGCTCACCATGCACTTGCTGAGTGGAGGAATGAATATTTTCCCCCAGAGCTTCAGGAGCCATGGCTGGTACCCAGACGGCTCAGCTGGGCACCTCACTGTGCCCCTACGGTCCTTAGCCAAGGGGAGAGAGGTGACCATCCATGTTCCTGCCACAGATGTACGTATGTGGTCTCGACTACAGGGAAGTGGTGTGGGAATAAAGACAGGCTTGTTCAAGGCCCCAGGGGAGACTGTGTCCTCTCATTTCAAGGGCAGTCTGACCCTGGTCTCTTACTTTGATTCCAGGACCCAGGAGTGCAGCTACAGCTCAAGGCTGACAGCTGGTAAGGGACACTCACATCTGTCACTCACAGTGACAGCGAGGGTGCTCACAGGAGTGGAGCTCTGTGACACAGGGCCTCTTGGATTGGAGCAGGGAGCTTAAGCAGGCTGGTCAGCCAGCCGCTGAGCCCGAGTCCTGTCCTGTCCCAGCCCTGGGGAGCTGGACGTGCGCCTGGGCTTCGACCTCTGCACCGAGGAGCAGGCCTTCCTGAGCAGGAGGAAGCAGGTGGTGGCTGCGGCTCTGAAGCAGGCCCTGCAGCTTGACAGAGACCTACAGGAGGACGAGGTCTGGGGTTCATGAGGGATGTGGGCCCAGGTGCCCCAGGTGGACCTTGTGGGACTCCCAGATTCCTGTTCCTTCCCAGGTGCCAGGACACGGAGGAGGAGTGGGGAGGGAGAAATGCACCATCGCAGCCTTGGAGGTTCTCTGTCCCTTGGGGCTCTGACTCAGCTCAGAGCCCCTAGCTGGTGGCAGAGACAGGATGCGCTCAGGGTCTCTGTCCTCGTCAAGCCAGTGTGTGTCTGTTGGCTCAGGTTCCTGTTGTCGGCATCATGGCTGAAGGAGGAGGCGCCCGGGCCATGACCTCACTCTATGGACACCTGCTGGCCCTGCAGAAGCTGGGCCTCCTGGACTGTGTGACCTACCTGAGTGGAATCTCGGGTGCTACATGGTAAGGGGCCTGGGGACTGGGGCACAGAGATAGCCAGGCCTGGAGGGTCACAGAGTGGAGGCCAGAGGGAGCCCATATGGGGCTGTGCTGAGATGCAGCAATAGGGTCTGAGGGGCCAGGCTGCTCTTGCAGAATTCCTGCTGCAGTAGGGCAGGAGGTCCCTTTCCTGATGTCACTGTCCTGAAGGTAGATGGTCTGGAGGGAGCAGGCTTGACCTCACAATGCTCATTTTGGCATGGGCTGCCTTGGTGACCACCTCCCCTGAGCCTGGTGGCTTCTGCCCAGGGTGGTGTGCATTTAACTAACACCTGGCTCTGACAAGGCACTCCAGATCTGCAGGCCTCTTTTCTGTCATTGTTCTGAGCTTGGCTAGTGCTCACAGCCCTTCCTGAGGTGGCTTTCTTCTTGCTTGGGACAGTGCAGAGGAAACTGAGGTCAGGAGATGCTGTGTTAGCTAACGACAGCATTGCTTGTGACGAGGTGGCCCATTTCCCTGGCAGAGGTTTGTTCCTGTGAGTCTTCTTGCAACGTTACTCTAGAGTGAGACAGAAGTGAGCTCCTCAGGAGACAGTGGCTGGCAGGCTCAGGACAGGGACTAAAGGACAGGCCCGTGAAGGGGCAGTAGGTTCAGGGCTGTCCAGGACGGAGGCCCCACCTGGAGTGGCTACTCTCTCCTTAAAATATGGCCAGTCCAAACTGGGACGTGCTATAAACATAATCTTGAAGACTTCACTTGAAAAAATACAAGTTATGTCAACAACTTAGAGTGATTAGATGCCAAAATGATATTTTTGATGTTTTGAATTAAATGCAAAATAGTATTAAAGTAATTGTTACTGATTTATTTATACTTTTCCGTTGTGGCTACTGGGAAATACAGAATTCCGAACAAGGCTAGGGCAGGTAGGAAGGCAGTGGAGGACTGCTCCACCATCCCATTCTACTTCCTCCCCCAGGACTATGGCCCATCTGTACGGGGACCCGGAGTGGTCACAGAAAGACCTCCAGGGGCCCATCAGCCACGTCCGGGAGCACCTGGCCAAGAGCAAGCTGAAGGCCTTTTCTCCACAGCACCTGGCAATCTACCAGCAGGAGCTGCAGCTGCGGGCCTCGCAGGGCCACTGCACCACAGCTGTGGACCTCTGGGGCCTCCTGCTGCACTTCAGCCTGCACGGCCAGGTACCTGCTCCGCAGGGCAGCACTGCCCTGGGCGTTCCTCAGGGTGGGTGGGCTCTCGATGGCGGCAGGAACCATGCTGAGCTTCCATCCCCCCAGGTCAGCACCTCTTTGGTTAATTGCCATGAACAGAAATCTCTGTCTCCCAAGATCTAGGGTTCAGTCAGTACCCATCAGTGAGACAAAGCTTCTGCATTAAGGTTTCTAGAATGGCTTTTATTTATGCTGCAGCAGAAAATGCCACTGTTCTTTATCTTCAGTGTTATAGTAAAAGCACAGGTCTTAGGGCCAAAGTCCTGGGTTCTAATCCCAGTGCATTTTACTAGTTTGTGTCCCTAGGAAAGTTTCTTAGCTCTGAGTCTCAGTTTCCTCAACTGTGCATGGAGCAAAGACGTGTTTACTGTGCACATAACACATCCTAATTCCCTTTTCATTCCTTCCTTTCCTGTCTCTCCCCTCCATTTCTCCTCAAATTTTTTAAAGCTTTATTTTTACTGGCAAGCACAATACTACTCTTATTTTTGTGAGTTTAGAACTATTTATGCAAATTACCAACATTTATTATTAAATATTTACTGTAAAAACCTTCATATCTATGAAAATGCATAAAGCATAATGTAATAAATATGCATGATTTCACCAGCTAGGTCCAGCGGAAGCCCCAGTGTCCTCTCTCCAGAGCTCACATCTTCCACCTCACGCGGATCTGTGACCTGTACACTGTGTGTTATTCTATAATGTTATGTATAATTCCATATAATGTACTTTTTATACCTTTATACATACAATTAATATATATATATACCTTGAGAAAAATATAGTACCCACACAAATGACTGTGCGCATGGCTTGCACATGCGCAGCTGCTGAGGCTCTTGTCCAGTGGCGGCACAGACAGGACTTGCCCTTCCTCGCTCTGCGGTCAGGCTGCTCCAGGGCAGGGCCATCCAGTGCGGGCCAATTCTTTCTCTATATCTTCTGCAGATTTAGATTTTTTCATCTATAGAAATGAAAGAAAAATCTATTGTAGTTTTTTTGTTTCCATGAATTTTAGCAACACACTGTACTTTCAAGTGTATTTATCATTTGGGGTCTGGTGCAATGAATTATTTACTGAAATGCTTTCCCAATTTTCTATTTAGTTTATCTTTTTTTTTTTTTTTTGAGACAGGGTCTCATTTTGTAGTCCAGGCTGGTCCTGAGCTCACTATGTAGCCCAGGCAAGCCTCAAACTCAGTAATCCTCCTGCCTCACCTCCCAAGTGCTGGGATTACAGGTGTGAGCCACCATGCCCAGCACTGTGGTATGTGGTATTGATTGCTGGTGGGTGTGAGTCACCATGCCCAGCATTGTTGTATGTGGTTACCAGAATCAAACTCAGGACCTTGCGTTTGCAAGGCAGGCACCAGAACACTGAGCTAAATCTCTGGCCCTACTTTATCTTTTTTGACAGTGTTTTTTTTTTAGAACTTTTATATAGTGTGCATTTAATTCTTTCCTAGCTATGATTATCTTGATGCATAATTTAATACAATCTTATTTATCATTTTCTCCTTTGAAGCTGGCCTGGGCTCCATAGCGAGCTGAGGGCCAGCCTGTACTACAAAGCAAGACTATGTCTAAAAAAAAAAAACTCCCCTGGAGGACCGATGACCAGGCAGGCGTGCACTGTGGGAGTCTCTCCAGCCCACCCACTGAAGAGCATCCTCCGTCTATGGCAGGACCCCAGCGGCCTCCTGGCCCAGCTGTGTGTGTTCTGGAGAGCAGTGTGCATGTGTGCGTGCATGTGCGGGTGCCTGCGCTGACGGCACTCTCACCCGCTGGTCACAGCCTGCACACCCCCTCCCCAGAGCCCAAAGGGTCAGCAGCCTCCTCACCTCCATCCTGCCCTGCCCCGACCCTTACTGTGGAGCAGCCACCCTGCATGCACCCGCCTCATGGGCCGCGTTCCTCTGAACCCAGGTGTCGGATCAGATGCTGTCAGGACAGAGAGACGCACTGGCTCGGGGCCAGAACCCTCTGCCCCTCTACTTAAGCCTCAATGTCAAACAGGACACCGTGGACACCCTCCACTTCAAGGGTATGGTCCTCCACACACCCCCAGGTCCTCCATGGAGTTCAGGTGCCTGCCACAGTGTGCGGGTCCTGGGCCAGCCAGGGCAGCAAGCAGCCGCGGAGCAGGGCATCTGAGCATGCATCAGGTGGGAAGGCGACACCCCTGGGGCCTGCTTTCCTCAGCCGCTGAGCTGGTGCAGTGCGGGCAGCAGGGAAGCTGAGGGCTGCCTGGGGTGGGGCAGCATCTCTGGCCCTGGCCAGCACAGAGGCCCCTCCACTCCTGGCCCTCCTTCTTCCATTAGAGTGGGTCGAGTTCTCCCCCTATGAGGTCGGGTTCCCGAAGTACGGAACGTATGTGCCTCCTGAGCTCTTTGGCTCCGAATTCTTCATGGGGCGACTGATGAGGAGGCTCCCTGAGTCTCCGATCTGCTTTCTGGAAGGTGAGGGTGCTCACGTGGAAGGCTCTGGGTGGGGATAGGTGTGGGGCACAGACTTTGCCAGAGGTGCCCCTTCCCCTCCCAAGTTTCCCATCCGCATCAGGCTTGGGGCTCCGGCATCCAGGGTCGAGCAGGGCCTGGGGCCTGAGGGCTGCCCCAGCATGGGCGTTGGGTTGCAGGTATCTGGAGCAACATCTTCTCCCTGAACCTGATGGACACCTGGTATAACCTTGCCTGGTCTGGTGAGGAGTGGAGACAGCATGTCAAGGAGGAGATACACAGCACAGGTGCGAGAGGGTCCGAGGCACCTGCAGGAAGAAGCGCTGGGCTTTCTGGCCTCGCAGTGGAGCAATACCTGTTTTTGGGTGCAGAGGAGCCAGGTGACTGTTTGAGGACCTCTTCACGGATGGAGACTTCTTGGCTGCAGTCTGGAACAGCCCTGGCACGGGCATTCAAGGGCTTCCTGACAGGGAGGCCACTCTGCCACCGCAGTGCCAACTTCCTCCATGGGCTCCAGCTACACCGGGGCTACCGTGGGCAGAAAGACTTCTCTACTTGGGCAGGTAACCGGTGGCCCTGTGTCCCCATAGCAGCCCTGGACTCCTGATGTCTGTAGACCGGCAGAGGCCTTGGGGGTCATGACATCCATATCTGGACTGAGTTGGGAAAGATCTTGGGAGGCCTTGGGGAGCTGGGCGTCCAGCGGATGGCAGAGGGAAGAAGGGACGTGGATGCAAATGTGGCCAGAAGGGGGTGGGCTGCCCATGGCAGCTGGCTGCCCCTGATTGTCACCACCTCTTCCACCAGACTGCCAGCTGGACTCCAGCCCTAGCCAGCTGACCCCTCAGCAGCCCCAGCTCTGCCTAGTGGACACCGGCTACCTGATCAACAACAGCTATCCTTCCATGCTCCGGCCAGGCCGCAGGCTGGACCTCATCCTCTACTTTGGCTACTCCCTGTCCTCACACTTTGAGGTGCCCTTGGCTGCCCCATGGGAGCCGCAGAGTCCTGACTAACCAGGCCCAGCTCTAGGGACAAGCACCAGGCCCCTGAGCCACAACCCATGTCTCCCATGTCCTCAAGGGAGAAGGATGCCAGGGGGTGGTGGCAGGGTTCTGGACCCCAAGGACAGGTGAACAGGATGGAGCTTGCCGCACCTGCCCTACATGGGGCAGAGTTTAAGAGGCCTCTGGCATCTCCAGTGCAGCCTCTCACCTGCCCTGGGGACTTGGGTGGGCAGTTGACCCCTAGTGAGGGCCTCTGAGCTCTAGGACTTGAATCACCCAGCAGTGACAGGGTGTGGGAAAGCTGGTCTGCTCCCCACCTGAAGTTTTTACCTCTGGGGTCCTCAGATTCCCACTTGACACATGTAGGGCAGAACCAGGCTGTTGTCTGGATGCCAAAGGAGGGAGCTGGGCCAGGACCAACCTGGTATTTTCTAGCATGTAGAGTGGGGGTGACTGTGCCCTTCTCTGCCCTGCCAGGCCCTGCAGCAGGCTGAGCTATACTGCAGGACCCAGGGGCTGCCCTTCCCCCATGTGGAGGTCAGTGCTGAGGACCAATGCCAGCCCAGGGAGTGCCACCTGTTCTCAGATCCCACCTGCCCAGAGGCCCCGTTGCTGCTGTTCTTCCCCCTGGTTAATGTCTCCTTCAAGGATCACTCGGCCCCTGGTAAGGCAGACCTTCCCTGTCTCTCTCCACAGACTGGTTTTTTTTTTTTTTTTTTTTTTTTTGAGACAGGGTCTCACTTTGTAGTTCAGGCTGGCCCTGGGCTCACTATGTAGCTCAGGCAAGTCTCGAACTCAGCAATCCTCCTGTCTCTGCCTCCCGAATGCTGGAATTATAGGCATGAGCCACCACGCTTGGCATTTATTTAGTTTTTTTTTTTCTTTCTTTTTTTTGAGACAGGGTCTTGCTTTGTAGTGCAGGCTGGCCCTGAGCTCATTATGGAGCCCAGACAAGCCGCTGCGAACTCAGCAATCTTCCTGCCTCTGCCTCCCGAGTGTTGGGATTATAGGTGTGAGCCCCCATACCCGGCACTGTGGTATGTGGTATTGATTGCTGGTGGGCGTGAGTCTCCACGCCCAGCATTGTATGTGGTTACTGGGGATCGAACTCAGGACCTTGCGCTTGCAAGGCAGGCACTGGAACCACTGAGGTAACCCTCTGGCCCTTATTTAGTTTTTTGAGATAGGGTTTTGCTTTGTAGTTCAGGCTGGTCCTGAACTCACTATGTAGCCCAGACTGGCCTCAAACTCACAGTAATTCTCCTGTCTCTGCCTCCCAAATGCTGGGATTATAGGCTTGAGCCATCATACTTGGCATTGTGGTGTGTAGTACTGATTGTTGGTGGGTGTAAATCACCATACCCCACATTGTGGTATGTGCTTCCAGGGATCAAACTCTGTACATTGTGCTTTCAAGGCAGATGCCGGAACCGGAGCCACTGAGCTAAATCCCTGGCCCAACAGACTGGTTCTTGCAGAGCCAGAGTCCCCTTGTGTCCACCACGAACTTTGGTGCAAGGGCACACTTGACTTCCTTCTGGCTGTTTCCACCTGACCCAGGGGTGTGTTGTTCAGAGAGCAGGACAAGTGACATGCTGTCCGGAGTGTGGAAACAGGAGTTTCCCATCCCAGGGCTGGGCACGGAAAGCTGGGAGGAAAGTGAGGAGCCATCTGTGGGGAGTACCCCCCATCCCTGAGTGAGGCTCAGTCCCGTCCCAGCCTCTGGGCCTGCTCCTGACTCCTCCCTCCCATGCACAGGTGTCCGGCGCAGCCCTGAAGAGCTTCGGGCTGGCCAGGTGGATCTCAACAAGACCACCACACCTTATTTCCTTCACAATATGACCTACTCGGAGAAGGCCTTTGACCATCTGCTCCAGCTGAATGAGTACAACCTGCAGAACAGCCAGGACACAGTCCTGCAGGCCTTGAGGATGGCCCTGAGGCGAAGGGCCAGGCCTCCAGGGGCTCCAGTACCCCGAGGGCCACCCTGACTGTCCAAGACTGGGGGCTTAACCGTCTGCTTCCGGGCACAGCGACAGCCCTCTCTAGCTGCCGTTCCTAGCTCTCCCAGCCCAGCCTATCTCTGCAGAGAATCTTGCCATTCAGAGTGGACAATACCCGGATGTTCGCCACTGGTTTAAGAGCTCGAAATAAACTCTTCCTCAAGCTAGCAGTGTAGGCTAGTACTCTGGAACGCTAAGGCAGGAGGACTGCAAAATCAAGCCCAGACTGTGCAACTTTAGTGACTTAGAGAGACAGTGTGTACCTCAGTCAATCAAAAGATGAGGAACGTGGCTCAATGCAAAGGCCCTGGGTTTTATCTCCAGTATGGGATGAGGGCCAGCTGGGCATACCAGGTAAGTCCTCATAAGTAACCACTTTCATGTGTGAGCAGAATGGATTTGGGGTGGCTGTGGGCACCAGGAATCACCCTCTTTTTTCCTCTTCCTTCTTTCAGTGCACAAGCCTTGTGCTTGTTCTGAAAAATTTATTCCTCAGTGTTTTCTTCTTTTTTTCTTGAGACAAAATCTTGCTATATAGTACAAGATGGCCTTGAACTTGCAATCCTTCCTGACTTTTATGACTACTGGTTTGTACCACCATGTCTGGTTATTCGTAAATATATTTTATTTTATTATTTTATTTTATTTTAGACAGGGTCTTGCTTTGTAGTTCAGGCTGGCCCTGAGCTCACTATGTAGCCTAGGCGGGCCTCGAACTCAGCAATCCTCCTGCCTCTGCCTCCTGAGTGCTGGGATGACAGGCGTGAGCCACCACGCCCAGCACTGTGGTATGTGGTATTGATTGCTGGTGGGCGTGAGTCACCAAACCCAGCACTGTATGTGGTTACCAGGGGGTCGAACTCAGGACCTTGTGCTTGCAGGGCAGGTGTGAACCACTGAGCTAAATCTCCAGCCCATTAAATATTTTATTTTTTATGGTGTTCTAAATGAAATTGTTTTCTTAATTTCATTTTCAGACTGTTCTTTGCTATTTTGTAGAAGCACAGTTTATTTTTGTATTTTGATCTCATGTTCCACAATCTTGCTAAGCAAATTCTTTTTTGTGACCCCTTAGAGCTTTGCACACACAGAATATGTGATCTGGAAAGGAGGATGGATGGCATCCACTGTTTGTTTCATCAGATGCTTCTATTTCCATGTTTCTGGCCTAGTTCCCCGGAGGGAGCCGCCAGCACAGTATGGAACACAGGCATGGGAGTTAGCCTTTTCCCCTTTAGCTCTGGGTTTATTTTCTGTGTTCTTTATCAGGTTAGGACATTCCCTTCTATTCATAGGTTGTTGAGTACTTTGAGTTTCTTTTTCTTTTTTCCATGAAACTATTGAATTTAGGCAGATGAGTTTTGTGTGTGCGCTGTGTCTGCTGAGACAACATGTGGGCTTTGTCTTGTGTTCTATTAACGTGTTTTGCATTATTCCATCTTGCCTTTTTGGAACCAATGCCACTGGGTCATGGCATACAATTCCTTATAGGTGTGGTTGGCACACTTCTACTTTTCACAAGTATGGTTGCGCTGGCCCAGTGTGGAGTCACAGTGGGGGTTAGGACACATCAGAGATCACCCTCATCATAATCTGATGTCCCCTTGCTCAGGATTGTCCTTCCTCTTCTTCTGCATTTGGCTTTATTTAGGTTCTCCATTTCCTTTACTTTATCACAAACTCTTATCTTTTAATAATAACCATGATGAAATTTAGTGGCTATTGTATTTATTGTATACCAGGCCTTTTAAATGAGTCCCCTGAACTCTCACAGCTAATATATCAACTCATGTCATTACCTCTCATCACCTGCCAGTGATGAGAATGCTGGTGGGACAGGAAGAAACCCTGACTCCCACTGCAGGGAGCCCACCTGGCATGGCCACGGGCCATGATGCCCCTGTGGCATGTTCACAGAATGCCAGCATCTGCAGGGTGGCTATAAAACTCTGGCAGAGAAGAAATGTCTGAAGATGGAAAAATCAGGATCATGGTGAAACCACCAGATTAGCCAAATTGCCTTCTCTTGTTGCATGTGAAAGACCACTGATTCTTTGTCATCTGTGGCTACCAGCACTGTCTGTTCCTCTGCCTTCCAGATGAAGCCTGAGCAGACCTCTGCCTCCTTGACCATTCCTTTATTTGGGCTTTAAGCTCCCCTCAGCTCCCATGCACTGAGGACCCCCAGTTCCCCATACCCTGGTCTCCTTCAACATCAAGAGTACCAATAAACCCCAGTTCATTCAAGTAGTGGGCAGGATCCTGTGGCTTTTGGTGGCCAGCATCAACCAATTAAGCAACTTGTTCGAGATCATTAAACTTGGGAATGGCAAAACCAGGCTGGAACTAGAGGGTTCTGAGACCTGAGCCCAGGCTTCCAGGCCCCACACCACCCACACCTTCGGCTGACTTTGCATACGCATCTCTTGTGGTAAAGGATTCATCTCTCCCAGACCCAGGTCTGACCTCTGCCCCCAGACTGCTGGACGGTGATCTCTGGGTTGGAGAATGTCCTATGTAGCAGGAATGTCTGTTTCCTGGGGTCTTTGGCAGGAAGAACTAGAGACTAAAAGTGCTAGTCTGACCTCCAGGAGGCGCTAGAGACCGCAGGTCAACTGCGCTGGCAGCGCCTGACCAAGCTCCCCGCAACATCTGCGGAGGTTGAGGTTAGGCTGTGAGCTGGGGCACATGTGGTGGGGAAGGAGGGGATGGCGTCCAGGACTGCAGAGAAAGTGAGCCCCAGGCTCCGTGGGGCCTCTCCCTGACATTCTCCCTCTGGCTGATTTTAATGTGTGTCTTTCCGCTATAAGAGCACTGAACCCCTAAGAACGGTTTTTCTCCTGGAGGCTGCGCTCTGTAAGTCATCTAGAAAACTGGAATCCGAAGGGCATTCAGAGGCCTCAGATTTGCACCAGCTGGTCTGTGGTGAAGGTGGCAAGACACAGGGCTGGCATGAGGTGGCCTATGCCCTTGCTTGGTGCTCTTTTGTGTTCCTGCAGCAGGGCCAAGTCCCGTGAAGACTTGGCTGTCTAAAGTGTGTCCTCGGCCTCAGGGTTTGGCCAACTCCAGGCACCCAAGCTCTGGGGACCACAGGGGTGAGGGTATAGGAAGAAAGCCTCTTTCTACTTGGGGAACTCTCTAAAGCCAGAGCGAGGGCTGAGCAGAGTCCCAGACAGCCCCAGAGTAGGCTGGGCTGAGGCTCCTGGCCATTTTGGCTCAAGCGTGCACATAGCTTCCCTTCCTGTTGTCACCCCAGGTCCTGACTCCTACAGGACCAGCAGGTCCTGCCAGAGCTGCACAGATGTGACGCTGGCAGGGTTCGCCCTGAGCCCATGGCTCCGGAGCACTGACACGAGGCTCTTCCCTGCAGTTCCTGAGCCCTCCTGGCCATGCTGGGAGAGGACAGGCAGAGATGGGGAGCCAGCAACCTGTCTCATCGGTCACCAGGCCCAGGCCTGGGCTAGCTCTCTGCCCTCTGTCTTGAATAGGTGGTGGCAGTGGAGTGCAGAGCAAAAGATGAACTGAGTCATTTTTTTTTTTTCTGGTCAAGTTGGATTTATGTCCAAAATGCAAGAATGGTGTCACATCAGAAAACTTACAGAAACTTTTAACAATGGATGGACCAAATTAGAAAAATAGGATACAAATAATTGCTTGATAAAATTAAACATGAACTCAGATTTTTTAAAAACTTAAATGAGAGCATTTCCTTAGCTGGGTGTAGGGTGTCTGTGGTGGTTAAGTTAATGTGCCAGTGTGGCTGACACAGTGCCCAGACAGCCAGTCAAACAGTGTTCTAGATGTTTGTCAGCTGCCAGGAGCAATCCTATTTGGGAAAATTAACTGGACAGCTGGGCATGGTGGCTCACGCCTGTAATCACAGCACTTGGGAGGCAGAGGCAGGAGGATTGCTGAGTTCAAGGCTTTCCTGGGCTACATAGTGAGCTCAGGGCCAGCCTGAACTACAAAGCGAGACCCTGTCTCAAAAAAAAAAAAAACCTGAAAATTAACTGGACAATTGGGACTATGACTGGGCCGGGCTTTCCTGCCTGCAGACCAGCTATGATATACGTGGACCCAAGGACTTGACTCCTTATCTCCACTTCTGGGAACAACAAAGACCCCAGTGGTCCCATAACTGTGACGTTCCAGGGCAGAGCTACACCAGAACCTTCATCTATGTAATTCTTCATCATTCTGATGTAAGAACACGCTGCCCTCTGAGTGACCTGTTACACTTGTTAGTCCTGAGATACCAGCTGTCGGAGTGACCTGTTACATTTGGTACTCCTGATGAACTGCACTTCGAGTGACCTGTAACACTGCTGCCTCTGGAGGTACTGAATAAAAGGTGTAGCAAGCTGGGTTCTGCGTCTTTGCTACCCAGAGTAGCATGGATCAGGTCCAAGCTCAGCTTCTTTTCTAAGTTTCATTTCTGCCTGTTTACTAATTATTTTGCCTTGTGCCATTGGACTCACAAATCTAAGAGACTAGAATTTACTGCCAAGATTCTAGTTGCACTCCCTTCCCCTGTTCCCTACAATCAGCAAATGTTTTCTTCTTGCTTTAAATGAGATTAATATTTAAAATGGTGGGTTCTACGTAAAGCACATTTCCTTTTACACATATGTGGGCCTTGCCCAGTCAGTCAAAGACTGTAAGAAAGGGAAGCCTGGCCTTCCTGAACAAAAAGGACTGTCAGTAGATGCCTGTGAGCTTGGAGAGCAGCTCTTCTCTTACGTCTCCCAGGCTCAGGCCTTACCATGCTTCCCCACCAAGTTCTTTAACTATATCCTTCTGTGCCTTTCTTTCCCCCTCTTTCTACACACACATACACACACACACACACACACACACACACACACACACACACGGTCAGCTGTATGCATCTGTGAGTTGAATCCAACCAATACAAGTCAAAAATACCAGAAAAAAATGTGTCTGCTGTGCTGCCTTGACAGACTTCTTGTCTGTGTTCCTAAACAGCTTGGCGTAACAACTGTACATGTCATATTTCCACTGTGTTCCATGCGATGAGTTATCTAGAGATTGATTTGAATAGTGTGGGAGGATGAGTGTTGTTTACATGGAAATGCCATCTCGTTTTACTTAAGGGACTGGATCATCTACACATTTGGGTGTTCGTGGGAGGCCCCAGAATTAGGCTCAGGACACTAAAGGGCAACTGTATGCACATCTTTGTGCCATGCTGGCTAACAGCGCATCCACAAGAAGGAAAATCAAACACCCGCTATACTGAATGGCAGAACCCTAGCTTTGTTTCCTTTTGGTGCAGGAGCAAGGTCAGGTGGCCCAGGGTCTCTGTTTCTTGGTGTGGTTTCTCGGAGCTCATGCTCCAGCTGGGGCCTGACTTAGCCGGGCTGCCAGCAGCTCAGGACCAGTGGGAAGGGGCTCTCCCCAAGCATGGCCATGATAACCCTGGCACGGTTCCATTCCAGACAGAGGGAAACACAGAGAAAGAGTGAAAAGATGCAAATTCTGTGATAGTTCAAGTTGAGGGACTTAAGGGAAATAAAGATACAGGGAAAACTACAAAGGTTTCGAAGGGAAGAAACGCTGGTCTTGGATTTGAGCATTTGTCCTTCAGCAAGAGGCCTGCTAAGGGACATGCTCACACCGCTGATGTCAGAAGAGCTGGCCCTTTTTTCCTGTGGTACTGGGGACTGAACCCAAAGCCCTCACACCCAGCGACATCCCCCGCCATTTTTACTTTTATTTTGAGACGGGTCTTGCTAAGTTGTTCAGGCTAGGCTTGCACTTGCGATCCTCCTGCCTAGTCTCCTAGAGTGTTAGGACTACAGGCACGCACCCCACACATGGCTACGGTATGACTTCTACAGAAAACGGGCCCAGCAACGGTGTTGCAAGGCACAGCAGCAGCCACAGCCCACAGAGTTCGAGGCTGTGGGGATCCCAGGACCCTCAGCCTGTCATTTCTGTCTGAAGAGGTGGCATGCCCTGCCAAGGTCACACAGCAAACCCAGGGCACGTGGGCACTTCTCAGTCTCAGGCTGTGACCACCACCCTTCTAGGAACAGCCCCCATTTCCCTGCAAGGGGATCATAGACTCTGTCCACCTCCACAGGTGGCCTAGTGGTCTGGCCAGCTGGAAGAGTGTGCCACACAGCCCTGGCCAGAGACGGGCAGAGTCACGAACTGAGCTGTTGCAAAATGTACAGGAGAACAGCTGCTAACATTCCTCTGTATCACAGAGTGACTGTCACATCGTGCTGTGCCCTGGCCAGTGTCCTGTCACAGGATGCAGCAACTCACAGCCTGAGAGAGGAAAGAACACCTGTCCCGCTGCCCTCAGGTGCCTCATGCATTAGCTTTATTTGTATGATCAAGGAGCCCTGGTAAGACTCTCAGCCTCCCCCGCGGCACGGACCTCTGCGCTCACCTGCTCTCTCTGGTAGTGTCACAGTGGAACAGCTGCGCACATCGTATTTCCATTGTGTCCCGTGCTATGAGTCATCTAGAGACTGACTTCATTAGTGTGGGAGGATGAGTGTCATTTACACGGCAATGCCATCCTAGTGAACTGCTCCTTCACGTTGGTTTAGTGAGCCCTTCTCACTGCCCACATCACCAGCCTCACGAGGCACCAGTGCTCAGGCACCGCTTTCCACTCTGGTCTCAGGAAGAAAGAACCTGGAGGAAGATGGAGGGAACACAGATAAGACCCAGCCCAGCTACAGAGTGGCACCTCTGTGCCAGCGGTGCAGAGCCTGAGATCAAGAGCTGGGCTTCTGGACTTGTGGTCACGATTCCTCATTTAAAATACAGGAAAAGAGTCTTATGAATAGAAGAGTGTTTGACTAGAATTCTGAGGCAGAAGGAAAAACAAACTGGACAGCAGGCCTTTCTCACAAGCCATCGCCCAAGGCCTTCCTGTTCAGACAGTTCAGGTGTCCACTGATGGTGGGTGGGCAGATGAACTCCCGTATAGACAGAGAGTGGATCCTATATGGCAAGGAAACAGCCAACTGTGTTTAACATGTGGGCTGGGAGGCAAACACAGGAAAGCCCTTCCGTAAGGTTGCATTTGGATTGTATCCAAATACCCGAAACACAACGATGCATCATGGAGGGATTCATAATTACATATACTGAGCATCTTGCACAAAGTGAAGAAATGAGCCATACAAAATTCAGGCTGGGACACTCATCAACACTAAAACTCATAAGTAAAATTTGATGGATTCATCAATGGAATGGTAAACTCTGGGAATGAACACTGCATCATACACAGCGCTGGGGGCGGATTTCCACCACACTGGCCAGGCCAGGCATAGAAGAATAATTCTGGGGGCCGGAGGGTTGGCTCAGTGGTTCTGGCGCCTGCCTCGAAAGTGCAAGGACCTGAGTTCGATCCCGGTAACCACATATAATGCTGGGCGTGGAGACAGGCCCACCAACAATCAATACCGCATACTACAATGCCGGATGTGGTGGCTCACGCCTGTCATCCCAGCACTCGGGAGGCAGAGACAGGAGGATTGCTGAGTTTGCGGCGGCTTGCCTGGGCACCATAGTGAGCTCAGGGCCCGCCTGAACTATAAGGCGAGACCCTGTCTCCAAAAAGAAAAAAAAAAAAAGAATAATTCTGAACGACTGCATATGCGTACAGCTCCAATGTTCATTGAACTCCTTATGACACTGGAAAGGAGAGTGGTGTGCCCCGCAGGTCCCAGGGGCTGTGACTAGAAGGAAACCTGGGAGGGTTCTGGGGACTGGTAAAATTCTGCTGGTTGATTAAGGTGCCAGTTACATGAATATGTTCAACAATGTCTTAGTCTGTTTTCCATTCCTCTAACTAAATACTTGAGACTGAGTATTTTACAAAGAAACAAAAGTTTTCTTACACCTATGGTGGTTGAGAAGTATTTGGTGAGGGCTCCAGAGCCCCTTGTTGACAGGGACCCATAACCCTAACCCAAGAGAGGCCCAAAGGAGCCAGTGTGGTTTGAATTACAGACTTAATCTGGAAACAATTCATTAACCTAGTGATCCATTAATCTGTGAATGGATCAATCTACGCCTGAGGCCGGAGCTCTTATTACCCAATCACCTCCCAAGGTTCCATCATCTTTAAATACCACTAATGTGTGACAATGGAATTAAATTTCCTACACATGGATTCAGAGGGACAAACACTGAAACCATAGCAAGTCATAAAGAGTCACCATCTGCTCACTTAGTGTCCACAACACTTCTCTGTATGTCAAGGTTCTATCAAGAATTTAGTGGGGGGCCGGAGGGTTAGCTCAGTGGTTCCAGTGCCTGTCTCACAAGCGCAAGGTCCTGAGTTCGATCCCCAGTAACCATATATAATGCTGGGCGTGGAGACTCACGCCCACCAACAATCAACACCGTATACCCCAATGCCGGGCGTGGTGGCTCACGCCTGTAATCCCAGCACTTGGGAGGCAGAGACAGGAGGATTGCTAAGTTTGCGGCGGCTTGCCTGGGCACCATAGTGAGCTCAGGGCCAGCCTGAACTACAAAGCGAGACCCTGTCTCAAAAAAAAAAAAAGAATTTAGGGGGAAAAAAATAAAAAGCTACACATGGTGGCTGATATCTATGATCCCAGCTACTCAGGAATTACTTAGCAAGACTCTATTTCAAGATAAAAGATATAAAAAAAATGGCTGGCAATGTAGTTAAGAGAAAGGCCCTGGAATCACCCACCACCATCTCAAACATTTCTAAGAACATGGGGAATACACGGCAGCTGGCCAGGAGAAAGGAAGGAGGCACTTCTGTGTCAGGCCACAGGCCTCCCTTGGGCCTGGTGAGTGGCAGCCACCAACCTCCAGCAGAGATGGAGACCACGGACGTTCAGCTGGAGATTTCAAAACTTTTGAATATTGCTGTAGATGTGGAAACTGTCCATTTGTGGACAAGGCATTAACCTAGAAGCTTTGTCATCGGTTATTAAGAGCTTTGCAAGCCTGCCGAAGCACTAAAAGCTGCCAAAAACACAACATGCTGACTTTGTGGAGAAATCCTGAGGTGATACTTTGTCAAGAGGATTTGAAGATGGCAGTAAGAATATTTGGTGAAATTACTGCATGCAGCAATGTAGAAAAAAGTTTCCTGTTAAAAAGAATTGTAAAACTGTAGTTTTATAAATCATAGAAAGTCACTTACAAAGAGAACTATTAGAGGTGTTTTCCTTGAATCTTAATCTTTTTTTTTTTTTTCTTTTTGAGACAGGGTCTCGCTTTGTAGTTCAGGCTGGCTCTGAGCTCACTATGTAGCCCAGGCAACTCAGCAATCCTCCTGTCTCTGCCTCCCGAGTGCTGGGATTACAGGCGTGAGCCACCACGTCCGGCACTATGGTATGTGGTATTGATTGTTGGTGGGCGTGAGTCTCCAAGCCCAACATTGTATGTGGTTAGCGGGGATCGAACTCAGGACCTTGCACTTGCGAAGCAAGCGCTGGAACCACTGAGCTAACCCTCCGGCCCAATCTTAATCATTTTTTAATGAGCCTAGTGCTTTGGCATTATAGTGCTCCTATTTATATATTCCTTATTCACAGCTCTAACAGCTTTCATTTTCTAAGTAGTGCATTTGTCACGTGCACATCAGGGCCTGTTGAGTACAATGGAACATCAGCAAGGAGGTGCAATATTTAGGACTCATTGATATTTCTACTATATATTTTAATTTTGAATCATTTATGTTTAATAATGTGGACTTATGTTGCATTAGTCTTAGAGGTGGCAGGCTTTCAACCAACATTTGTGAATTTTGAATTATATTTCCTATGTATATCAGAACCTAGTTGTAAAATAAGAGCATAGAGAACATATGTTATAATCTGCTCTTCAATAAAGAATATTTAGGTTTTTTAAAATTTTGGGCAGTCAATAATGTAAACCAATCTATTGAATCTACTATTGAATAAAGAATAAAATTTCTAGAAACTTAAAAATTTTATAGTAATGACAATGCTTAATTTAACATTATTTTTAGCTTGAATCATTTAACTCTAACAGGAATACTGAGACTTTTAAAGAAGTGTTACACTCTATAAAGGCCTACAAAATAATTTACAACATGAAATGTACCCAACTTGAAAAATTCCTTTTTATGACATAAAAGTAACTGGAATACTTACTTAATAATCTTGAGTGGTTATTTAATAAGTC
Source organism: Thryonomys swinderianus (assembly GCA_004025085.1). Taxonomy (NCBI): domain Eukaryota; kingdom Metazoa; phylum Chordata; class Mammalia; order Rodentia; family Thryonomyidae; genus Thryonomys; species Thryonomys swinderianus. The sequence goes on from PVIC010024952.1 coordinate 22,121, forward strand.
AGTATGTAGGTGGATATTTCAATGAATATAATATTTTTTGAAGAAGTAAGGATTTGTAGTCAATAAACAAAAACCAATTAAATGTGAATCCAGAATCACACATATGGTTTTCTAAAATCCTTATTTGTCTTCATTTTCATGCTGGAAGTTTTAACTCATCAAAGTGATCATTCAAAAATAAATTTAGAAATTTAGGATAGAATTGGTTGTTTCTGTAGCAGAATCTCAGTGATTTTTTTTTCCAAATGTAATAGGGACTTAATCAGATTTTACTGTTTCTTAAATTTTAAATTTTGTTAGATGGTATTTAAGTAATGGGATAAGAATTCACTCTTTAGTAGTATTTCTTTTTGTTCAGATACCTGAATGATTTTAATAAGATTTAGAATTATTTAAATAGTCACCTTCTCTGCCATTTTAAAAACAAGTTGGCTTTTGACTATTTTGACTTTTCAAATACAGTTTGTGGCGTCTTTACTAGCTAAACTGAATTCTTTTTGTCTGAACATGTTAGAAGACAATGAGAATTTATAAGTATTTGACTGATAAACACAGTAAATACCACATGCTATTTATACAAAGAAAACACTTTCTTCAAATTCCAAACTTTGTATATATTTCTTGGCCTTAAGAGTTGATGATTTTATTTATGATTTTGCAGATTAAGTTGTTTATGTATGAAACAAAGTAGAAAAATATATTGAAAAAGGATTGTTTACAGAAGCTGTAATGCGTCAGGTTTCTTAAACTGAACATCTTTAATGCACACTTGAGTGATATTTAAGAAACTAAAGTGATAAAATCACATCAGTGCATCGGTGACAAGCATCAGTAACAAAGATAAAATGATTTTTAAAAATTAAGGGGAGCTGGGCGTGGTGGCTCACGCCTGTAATCCCAGCACTCAGGAGGCAGAGACAGGAGGATTGCTGAGTTCAAGGCTTGCCTGGGCTACATAGTGAGCTCAGTGCCAGCCTGAACTACAAAGCGAGACCCTGTCTCAAAAAAAAAAAAAAGAAAAAACAACCAAAAAAAAAATTAAGGGGACACAAGCAGGTGCATGGTGGACAGAGTCGCTTCAGATTTGTGCTTGCCAAAGGAGTGTTCCTCTTGTCACTGGCCTTGACTCCAGCCCAGTGGCCTCAGGAAGAGGTGTGAGCAGGTCTGGCCTTTCTTGATGAGTTGCCTCCCTGACACTGACTGGGCACTGCCAATCACAGCCCTTCCCTGAGCAGAAGTTGCCTGCTGAACAAATTGCTTCTCAGCACAGGGCTTTAGACGGGAACAGGACACGTGCCTCATAGCTTCCAGTTCCGATCCTGGGTTCGTCCTCTCTCAACTTTCCAGCCTCTTCCCTTCTTTAGCTAGGTAAGTCTGTCCTGCATCTTTCCTAGCAAGGTGAGGCAGTAGGCTGCTTCTTATGAGTAAGCTTGTGTAGTTCCGCTCTTGATACCTGCACTAGCCAACTAATCTTCCAAGCCTCAGGCATCCAGCTGGTGCCTCAGCTACAGCAGGAGGAGCCTTCTCTTCCAGAGAAGGGCAAGTACCTTGCTGTCTCCTCTGAGAAGGAAATGCTCCTCAAGTCAGGAGTTTTTGAAGCTTCCCATTGGTGTTTTCCATGACCTGTCTTTGCTGGGGGTGATGATGGTGCCCAGTGTCATGATGTGTAGTGTAGTCATTTTCTTGCTTGGAGTTCAGCTGTGATTCCAGGCTCTTAAGGGTTTTTTTGGGGGGTGGGGTGGACAGGTTCTCCCTTTGTAGTTCAGGCTGGCCCAGGTTGGCCTCAAGCTCACAGCAATCTTCCTGCCTCTGCCTCCTGAGTACTGGGATTACAGGTGTGAGTCACCACGCCTAGCACCGTGGTATGTGGTTAATGGGGATCAAACTTGGGACTTTGTACTTACTAGGCAGACCCCGGTACCACTGAGCTAAATCACTGGCCATGTAGTCTCTTAAATTATCAAACTAATCAACTTCAAGTTCAGCTAAAATTGCACATGGTAAACTCTTAAAGAATCACTTCTGGGGGATAAAATATTTTTACCTGGTTAACATTAGAGTTATTAAGAAATAGTATCCACAAAGGAAAATTTACAAAGGTCAAGCTACAGTGGGTGAAATGGTGTGTGGAAAAGACAATCTTAATGAATAAATAGAAAAACTGGAAATAGCTAAATATTACTTTACTGTAAATTGATCAAGAAATTAAATGGAGAGAGCTTTACTACGCACGCACTCGGAGGAGCCACAGGGGAAGCCGTGAGGAGAAGCCCAAACCAATGTCTTTCTGAGCCTGGACTTAAATATACAATGTGGTCAGCTCCTCTTGCTCCATAGTTCCATGAAGTCAAAATAGGGTGACCAGACCGGACCGAGGCCAGATGCCCCATGGGACCTCTGTCCACCCCAGGTGAGTCTAGATATTCCTTTGAGGACCAGCCTGCCACTACCATTCAGAAATTATAAATATGATAAAGATTATTCATCAAGCACATAAATCAAAGATAAATGAACTTGTAATGAGTTTGGAGGATGATGACAGACTCCTTGTGAAGGAAAACAGTACCTTGAAAGCTGCAGGCATCGCCAGAGAAACTGAGATTGCATTCTTCCGTGAAGAAGATTATAAGAAGTACAAAACTAATCCCATTTCATTCTGGTGATGGTGTCTCAAGAGCCTCCTTTCTGCATACCTGTAGTAAGCTCTTTATTCCACCAAAATGAAAGGCTGATCCGTTTCTGGTGGACTGAAGGCCGCCCACAGGCCCACTGTTTCCTGGGAGTGGTGTGGACTTGGCTGCAGGGCACCGTCTGTTTCTGGTGGACTGAAGGCCGCCCACAGGCCCACTGTATCCCAGAGCTGTGCAGTGAGGAGTCAGGTACGGACCCTGGGCACCAGCCGCACCAGGGAGGGTTGAGGGCCTCCGCCCAGCCCCAACCCCTTCCCAGAGCTGCATTGTGAGGACCCAGGTCCTAGAGGAGCTGGAGCCATCTCCTGTGTCTCCTGGAGCCGCACTGAGAGACCAGGCAAGATTAAAAAAAAGGGGGGGGGGAATCTAGCTTCTATTTTGCCATCTACTCCTAGATCCCTCTATTCACCTCTTGTCCCCACACCCTCTCCTAGCTTCCTGTCAGAAACAATACCCAGAAGTAAAAGATTCTTAGGCTGCCCTATTTCTTCTGTACTATTATAAGAAGCTGTGCAAAGCCTCCAATGGTCTTACAGCATACTGTTGGTACTGTTGTATATATGCCCTTTTATCCTGTAGTACCCGCTGGCATATATGAGGTTCTAGGGTATAGGTGAGCTTCCTAAATCTGCTAACCCTATTTCATTCTCCTCCTGTCTCCCTACCTCCCTGATTCTCCAGTGACCTTTTATCCCCAAAGGGTTCGGGGGCTACATTTATGATCTGTATGTTGTACACACATTGCTGATTAATTCTAAATTTTGGCATATAGACATAGAGGTAACTCATAAGCTCAAAGTCTCCAGAATAGAATTTAACAAAACTTTTTATCTTA